>JANHFX010066399.1:0-22912 GCA_027560015.1 Chloroceryle amazona
GTTCCTGCTGGGGAGGAGACTTAAATCATAATAATCTAATGACACTCAAACGACACAAGTCTTCTTTCCAGCAAAAACCACTGCGAGCTCTCCTGTGGTTGTGCTTGAAGTGAGCCATTGCTCCTCGCTGATTTTTCCTTTGCTGATTTCAAGCAAAGCCGAGGTGGTGGTGGGTTGTAGGAATGGCATTTTCACAGCGTTTTCGTCTGCCTGCACCCGTGCTTCTGACACGCCAAAGTCATTTCTGCTGGCGATAACCCTGGCTTTGCAAAATACAGGGAAATTATTTTAAAAACCAAAGCTGTTGCTAGACAGCAAGGGCAGCCCCTGGAAAATAAAGTCAGTGGAGTAAACACGTGATTTATTTTTTTTTTGCTTCTGCTCAGTGATGAAAGTAGCTGAAAATAACACTTAGAGGGGGGAGGTGTGTGCACATCTTTGCTTGTTACCGACTCATGCAGTGCTGGGATGGCGGCAGGGTGGGATGGGATGGTCTCTGATGGCAGCAGCAGACAGCTTGAGGATGCTGAGCACAAGCTCTCAAGTTTGTGTTTTGTTTGGGTTTTTTTGGGGGTTGTTTTTGTGGTTTTTTTTTTTTTTTTTTGGTACATGCTGAAAGGCTGAAGTGCTGCTATTGGCAGAATCTGTCTGGAGGGCAATGCTTGCACGCCGGTAATTAGAAAGCGAACTCATTAGTTAGAAAAAAAGCCCAAGTTCAGAGAGGATGGGGTCGGAGCAGCTGAGTCAATGGTTTCTGGAAAGCCCTGGCTGGAGAGGTTCATCCTCAGCTGTCCAGAGGAGGGTCCCCTCCCTGGTGTGCAGCAATTTGGAAAGGCATCAGGGACTATAGAGTTACTGTAGGAGCTGAAATGCTCTTTTATCGGTGGCTTATACACTTGGTCTCCTGAGCTCGCTCTGCCACAGACACACGTGGTGGTATGTCTGCACTTTATAGATTTGTGGGGTGGGGGGAAGGTGTGGGGTGGTGCTGCTTTTCTACCTCCAGCACTGGTCAGACGCTTGTCCCCAGGATTTTGCAGCAGACTTGGGGGACGTTGATGTGATTTCTCCCTTCAAGCCAAAGGGAATTGCAGAATAAAGAAAAGCATGGGAAGGAGTAGGAAATTCAGCAGGACTTGCTCTGCACTGGAGGGATGGAAGTGTTGGGGAAAATGTTTCAGGCACTTTGTTTGAAGGTGATGTTGTATTTAATGTCAGAGGTAGTTTTCTGTGCTGCTTAAATTTAAAAACCAAACCAAACAAAACCAAAATTAAATTAGAGATTTTTTCTGGCAACAGCATTTTTTTTTAAATAGCTTGAGAAGTATTTTTAAAATTCAGCTTAAGTAAAGGTTATTCTGAAACAGGATTTGAGTTTAAATCTTTGCTTCAAATATCCCATCTCCATATTGCACCAAATTTTGGTTTAACATGTTAAAGATTTAATTTTAAAAATTTATTTAACATTTGAAATTTTGTTTTATGCAATTTAGTGTGTTTTCAGAGCAGAATCCTTCTATATTTTCATTTTTAAGGACTTGCCTGAAAATACTGTGTCAGTGAAGGGGAAGAAAATACAGTTTTTGTAGCTGGTTTTATTTAAATAATGTAATATTTAGGTTATGTCACCTTCCCCTAATCCTTTTCAGAATGCTCAGTACTTGTCAAGAAGTTAGTTCCCATTTTGGAGCATGGGAGAAATTCAATATACACCTAATCCAATAATGTGTTTTACCTGCAGCCATTACATGAAATTATGATATATTTTTCACAAGAAAAGCACCCTTGCTTTCGGGTTTGAAACTATCACTTTATTTTACAATGTGTCTAAGAACTTAAGTGTATTTAAGATGACTTCCACTCATTGGTGTTATGGGTGAGCTGCGAGATGTCAAATTTACAATCTCAAGTCACGAGGCCACTCTGTGCCAGCAATCAATAGGGACTAGAATGCTTTAGGTCTTAATTAACGTAGAGCGTGCAGGCAGGCTTTGATGCATAGCCATGTTTTATTTATTTTGGGAGGGAAAACCAGCAGAGTGTTTCTAACTTGGTATAAAAATAACAGTAACTTGACTGTGGAAAAAATAAAATAAGCTACATGCCTAGGGTTTAAAAAAAAAATAAAATTCCTTCTCTTTTCTCTTCTGTTCCTACAGGGAAGGGAAAAGCAGGAGAACATGAGATAGTTTATTATTCATAATCGAGATCTTGTCTTCTAATTCATGGGTTTGGCATTTCTCATTAGAACTTTGAATATAGTCTTTGTGCTTTTGCTAACGTCATGAATCTGATTGTATTAATATGTTCTCAAGGCAGAACTTATAAAAGCAATTTTCTAGTGTACCATAAAATATTCATAAGAATACAGGCTTTTTTTTGTTTTGTTTTGTTGATGTGTTCATTAAGCAGAAAAGGTTTTATTGTTTTCAGGAGGACTCTGTAGGTCAGAAGCACTCGCTGCTTCTGTGGGGAACTCATGGCATTTCAAATAGGACTTTTTTTTTTGTTGAGACTGAAATAGTAAGAGTCGGGGATGACGCAGTCTTTGCCGAGACTCTGAATGGGGATTGTGGTTGTAATCTCTGCAGCTGGCGCCCCACACTCGGGTGTTCTGGGGGGATGAGTCCCTTTAAATGGGAAATGGGAGGTTACCCAGCATGGCACAAGTTAAAGCTGTTACAGAATCATAGATTGGTTTGGTTTGGAAGGGATCTTAAAGGTCATGTCATTCCAACCCCCCTGCCATGGGTAGGGACACCTCCTTGCTCAAAGCCCCCTTCAACTTGGCCTTGAACACATCCAGGGATGGAGCACCCACAGCTTCTCTGGGCAGCCTGTGCCCATGTCTCACCACCCTCCGGGTGAAGACCTTCTTCCTGAAGAATTTCTAATCGAATCTCCCCTCTTCCAGCTTGAAGCCATTACCCCTCATTGTATCACTAGAAGCCCTTGTAAAATGACCCTCCCCAGCTTTCTGGTAGGCCCCCTTCAGATACAGATCAGGGAGTAAAGATGGGAGTCATTTAATCACAAGACATGATCACAAATTGTGGTGATCAAAAGTAGTATTGTATTCTGAAATTGGAGATTTTTTTTTTAACATGCCGATAGCTTTTCTTTCCTGCTTTTAGGAAGCATCGTGTTTGGATCATAAAGGTGTGTGTAGGAAATCGCATGTGAATTGCAGGGAAAATTGTATTTAGCCTAAATAGTGTTGATAAATTCAGTGAACTCTGTTGAGGATAAATAGATTTATGTGGAGGCTGGTTAAGCAGGAGCGAGTCACTGCTACCTCTGTGTTAGTACCACTGACCTTTAGTCCACATGTATAAAAGATGGGACATGTTATTGCCAGGTGCTGAGAAATCTTTGGCTGGACATAAAATAGTCAATGCATTTAAAAGTCTTGTGCTTCACAGAGCCCACTACTCTTGTTTCATTTACTGGCTCGTTGGGTTTGATTCTCTAGGATTGTTTCAAGTCTCCTGGAGTCTCAAGGGCTATAAAGTTGCCTTCAATTATAGAATCATAGACTGTTTTGGGTTAGAAGGGACCTTAAAGATCATTTAGTTCCAACCCCACTGCCATGGGCAGGGACACCTCCCATCCAACCTGGCCTTGAACATATCTAGTGATGGAGCATCCACAACTTCCCTGGGCAACCTGTGCCAGTGTCTCACCACCCTCACAGTTTAAGAACTACTTCCTCATTTCTAATCTAAATCTCCCCTCTTCCAGTCTGAAGCCATTACCCCTCTTCCTGTCACTACAAGACCTTAAAAAGTCTCGTTGTAAAAAGGGTTTCTTGTAGGTCCCCTTCAGACACTGGAATATACTCGAGATTATTTGCTGGGAGTTTTGGAGGTCTGGGACATTTGTTCATATGTTTGGGAGGGGGTAGTGCACCAAGAGAGCTCCATCAATGTTGTGTTCATGTCTGTATCAAACCTGAGCACCATTTCCACATTTTCCATGGGCTGGTGATGGTCAAGCTTGCCTACATCCTTACACAGGGCAGTCTCTGTGGTTTGATTTGGTGGGGTAAGACTGAGCCAACTTGTACAGGTCTGTCTCGCCTTCTTTTAAAGGTGGATCTGATTTGTGCTGGGATTTTTGCTGACATGGAAACTTGACTCTTACTTTGCCAGAACAAGTCCTGTTTCCCACAGTCCTTGTAACAGCCAATGATTTGATTGCACTATGGTGCTGGAGCAGGTACGGTACAGATACAGGGGCTGTTGCAGGGTTGCCTGAGATTGAGAAGTACTGGAGGAATCCAAAATGTTGTTCTGTCACTGAAACCCTGGCAAAGCTGGATTTAATTTCAAGCATCATATCTGAAATGAGCGAAGTTTCTGAAGCGATAGCCCGTGAAACGAGATGGCCTCTGCAGGCTGATTTCAAGCTGTCAGTTCCCACTCGCATGTGGGGAAAACGGATGAAGAGGTTTTGGTTTTTTTTTTTTTTTTTCTCTGTGAGCAGCTGCAGCCGTTGCCATGGGGATGCTCTGTGGGCAGGAATGGGAAGGGGCTGACCGCGGTACACACTGTGTGGGAAGGCATTGGCTATTCTCAAGGAGGGCTCAGGAGCCTGGTGTTTAGGTGGGTTGGAATAGGCGAGAGTGTGGCGTTCTCCCTGGCTATGGCTCAGCGACCTGCAGCGAGGAATCGCAACTCTGGTCATGCGGGGGAGAGGGGAAAAGGCCACAGGAAGGAAAACAATGGGGAAGTGAACGGAAGAGTTCGTGGGTTGAAAAATAGCAACACTTCCAGTAATGTGACCTTTTTCAAAAAATGTTTCCATCCAACAACAAGAAAAGAAAAAGTCTTCTCCGGGCACAAGCTGAGTGTAGGGAAGGGAAATCAGGCTGATCTTGCATGCATCCTGCACTCCTGCAGCCCCACTGCCTGCTTTGGGGGGGGGTCCTGGGTGACAGAGCCAGTAATGGGGAGCTGGAGGTGACCCCTTGCACATCCTGAACTTACTTATGAGGGTGTTATGGGAGACGGTGCCAAAAAATTGGGCACCTGCTTCCCATCGCTGCCAGCTCTGCCGGCATCACCCTGCTTCCTGTGAGAACCATTTGCGTCTTTCTGGTGGCTGCAGTAAGTCCAGTCTGTCACCAAGCACATAACAATTTTTCCTAGATGCTTCATTACCCATTTGCTTTTGGCTAATCTCCTTTCCAAAGCTGGTTATAAAAGATACAGCACTTAGTGGGTTTCTGCATAAGTATCTTAAAGTGGTGCCCTCGTGTTTCTGATCATCAGTTGATCTGTTGTAAGTCAAGACTGATCCTTTCCATGAAATCTGAAATCTTAGATTAATCTTTATCCTTCCTATTTCAAGTGATGCCTCTCTTACAAGGAAAGGCTGGGAGACCTGGGACTGTTAGCCTGGGGAAGAGAAGACTGAGAGGGGATCTTATTAATGTTTACAAATATCTGAAGGGTGGGTGTCAAGTAGAAGGGTCCATGCTCTTTTCTCTGGTGTCCTGTGATAGGATGAGAAGTAATGGTCACAAACGGGAACACAGGAGGTTCCACCTTACCCTGAGGAAAAGCTTTACTGTGAGGGTGATGGAGCCCTGGAAGAGGCTACCAGGAGAGGTTGTGGAGTTTCCCTCTCTAGAGACTTTCAAACACTACCTTGATCTATTCCTGTTTGGCATGCCCTAGGTGATCCTGTTCTGGCAGGGATGGCTGGACTCTATGACCTCCAGAGGTCCCTCCCAACTTCTACCATTCTGTGATTCCAAAAGTGGAATGCAGGTTTGTGTTTTGAGTACACAGATGTAGAATGATATCAAGAAGGATCATGTGTGATGTTTTCAAGTCTGTGCTTTTAGAAAACATTTATTTGTAGCAGGTGGTGGCTGGAGGGAAAACTCCTTGAACTCTGAATTCCTGTAGTGCTTTTTTACTATTTGAAAAATGATGCTGTTCTTGATTCAATCTATGGTTCCTCAAGGTCTTTGCTGGAGACCATATGAGTCTAGATCGTTGCATGAATGCACAATACACTCACCCCTCCTTTTGTGCCTTCATGTTGTAGTTGATGTGACCACGGCACTGCCCTTGCAAGTTGCACCGACTTCAGTCCCAATGGATCTGCGCCTGGACCACCAGTTTTCCATGCCGGTGACGGAGCCAACGCTGCGGGAACAGCAACTGCAGCAGGAGCTCCTGGCACTCAAGCAGAAGCAGCAGATCCAGAGGCAGATCCTCATTGCAGAGTTCCAGCGGCAGCATGAGCAGCTCTCCCGGCAGCACGAGGCCCAGCTGCACGAGCATATCAAAGTAAGCACACACATGCACTGGGTAGTGTGTGGAAGCATCCCCTCACCAGGAGGTGCACCAACAAATTTATTGGGGGGGGGCAGAATATTGTGCTGGATTTGGTAACCCCTGTTTAAAGAATGGCCCTTTTGTAAAAGGGTGCAAGCGCCAAGATTTAAAAAGGGGACAGGGTAGAGAAGAGGAGGCAGGGTAAGCTGGTGTCAAGGTAAACATTATCCACCTGTCTGCATGTGTTCAGAAGTTCTGTGTCCCACTGCCAACAGGTGGCTTGCTTTCCTTGGATTTGGGGAATTTCAGTAGAATTTTACCAACAGGGTGGCTTTAAGGGCTTTTATCCTCTGCAACACTCCAGACTTGGGGAAGAGTGTCTGGAAACTGCCTGGCGAAAAAGTATCTCAGAGTGTTGGTCGACAGCTGGCTCAAGATGGGCCAACATGTGCCCAGATGGCCAAGAAGGCTGCCAGCATCCTGTCTTGTATCAGCACTAGTGTGGCCAGCAGGACTCGTTCCCCTAGAGTCGTCACTGGGGAGGCTGCACCTTGAATCTTGGGTTCAGTTTTGGTCCTCCTCACTCCAAGAAGGACATCGAGGGGCTGGAGCGTGTCCAGAAGGGCAGTGAAACTGGTGAAGGGTCTAGAGCACAAGTCTTGTGAGGAGCAGCTGAGGGCCCTGGGGTTGTTCAGCCTGAAGAAAGGAGGGTCAGAGGAATCTTTCTCACTCTCAACAACTCCCTGAGAGGAGGTTGGAGCCAGGTGGGTTCTGTCTCTTCTCCCAGTGAACAACTGACAGGACAAGAGGAAATGTCCTCAAGTGGCACCAGAGGAGGTTTAGGTTGGACATTAGGGAAAATGTCTTCATCGAATGGGTTGTCAAGGCCTGTCCGAGGCTGCCCAAGGCAGAGGTGGAGTCCCCATGCCTGATGGTATTTAAAAGGCGCATAGATGAGGTGCAGAAGGACACAGTTTAGTTGTGGGTGTGGTAGTGCTGGGTTAGCAATTGGACTTGATGATTTTAAAGGTCTCTTCCAGCCAAAACAAGTCTTTGGTTCTAGGTTATCTGTTATTAATACCAGATATTTGGGACTCGAATAGGGTATCAGCTGCTTGCTGGATGTATGCCATCAGTACGAGGCTCCAACCGAGTGTTGGACCTTAGCGTCTCTGCAGGGATGGGAGCTACAGGTGCAGTGGGTGTGGGTTGCTCTTCACCATGAGGTTTTTCAGGGTTGCATGGTGCAAGTCAAGCAGCGGCCGGGTGCTTTGTGCTGCTCCATTGCACAGGGTGGAGAGGAAATGTAATGCTGAGCATAAGCAGGAAGTACAGTTTAGAAGATGGCTGTTGCATGGTGGAAATGTTAGACATTATATAAATATTTCACAGTGATAGACGATTGCTATGGTAACATAAGCTCTCGGAATTGCTAATATGCTCTTTTTTCAAAGGGGGATTAGCGCTGCACATGGTAAATAGCATTAATGTAATATTAAAAAGCAACCTCGATTCAACCTTATATAACTTTCATTTTAATACAAAATACGTGTCAGCGCAGGGAAGGGAGGATTAAAAGTTAATGGTGTGTTATTTACAGGCTTTTCAAACGCAGATGTGAGCCTGGGTTTGTGTGAACAGTTGCTTTGAGGACTGATAAATGGCAAATGCCTGTCTCCTTAGTGTACTCTTCAGGATGAAGGTGTGGGGAGGTGTATGCGTGTAAATACACTTTTATATATAGTCATATGTATGTATAATTAGTGTATATGTATGTGTATGCACATGTGTCTGTAGGTACAAACTTCTGTAAGATTAGCACAAGAACAGTTGCAACACCTGCCATTCACATTGTATATTCCAAGAGGAAAGGATGGGAAATGCCTGTGACAAATATTTTCCTTATTTCCCTGTAATTGCATGTGGCTTTAGAGATTTGTCTATTAAAAATAAGAAAGGGTCATTGAGATTTAATGGACAAGCTCTTAAGTGCTGATGATAAGAACGTATTTGCTCTTATTTATTTTCAAGCTGTGATTCTGCTAAAAGTCTGCGTTAGAAGGAAGTCAAGATTTAATTTTGAGAAGCCAGTTAGCACAGTATATCTAGATCGTGAGGTAATGAAGCTCTTCCTCTGATGTGGAAGCTTGGGTAGATGAAGGATTTAAAATAGGAATGATATAATCCTGTAAGAAAAAGGATGACCTGCCAGGTGATCTCCCCTACTAGTAAGTGTGTCATCATGCCCAGAATTGCTTTAAAAATAAAACAGCACATTATTGAAATAAACCCAGTCATGTCTCGCCAATAAAATAAACTCTAAACCGTGTACCAACGTATAATTATGATGCACTGTCTTTCAGAATACATACTTCTTGCCCACATTTAGATGACTCTTAGATTAAGCTGACTTTCTGAAACTGGAAACTGTCTTAAGTCCAGTGGCTATAGGTGTACAGAAATTATTTTTTTTGCCCAGAGTACTGAAACTCATAGCCTCATATTTGAACTTCGTCCAGCTACTTTATAGCTCATAAAAAAAAAAAAACAGGGGAGATATTAAAGCAAATAAACCCCATTTATCCTGTGCAAGTGAGGTGCTAGGGTTTGAACTGTGAAATTCATGATAGAAATGGTCCTAAATGAAGATGCAGAGCTCTCTTTGGAGGTATTTTTAAAAAAATCAGATGCTTGACGTGTAGTAAGCATCCTATGTGCACAAATGCATTCAGGTCATGCTGCTCCAAGGTTTAAGTAGATGTGTTGCTCTTGGGTGTGTCCTTGGCCTGGGAAGGAGCAGGGGTGTGGATGTGGTCTATCAGCTTTTCTGTTTACTCGAACAACAAATCTTTGGGCTAAATTACATGAAAGAAACTGCAGATTCTTGACATCCTCTTTGGGAACTCAGAATAAGTTAGATTCATTCAGGAATCCATGTCCTTCATTCAGGACATGGACCTTCAACAGGATATGGACCCATTGGAGTGGGTCCCAAGGAAGGCCGTGAAGATGATCAGGGGGCTGGAAGAGCTCTTCTGTGAGGACAGGCTGAGAGAGTTGGAGTTGTTCAGCCTGGAGAAAAGAAGGTTCCAGGGAGTTTTTATAGTGCCTTTCCAGTATCTAAAGAGGACCTACAAGAAAACTTGTAGGGCTTGCGATCATATAGTACAAGGGGTAACAGCTTCAAATGGGAAGAGGGTAAATTTAGATTAGAAATGAGGAAGAAGCTCTTCAGTCTGAGGGTGGTGAGACACTGGAACAGGATGCCCACGGAAGCTGTGGATGCTCAATCCCTAGAAGTGTTCAAGGCCAGTTTGGATGGGCTTTGAGCAACCTGATCTAGTTGGGAGGTGTCCCTGCCCATGGCAGTGGAGTTGGAACAAAATGATCTCAAGATCGCTTCCAACCTAAACCATTCTGTGACTCATTTGATGGTCGACTTATGTCATCACTGATGCGATGAAGAATTTCATTAGTCTCTTGTCTCCAAAGTGAAGTGTTCAAGATGCAGTAGTAGTTCTGACTGAGCAAGGGAGTTGTGAGATTCTTAGATGAAGGTGGTATATACTCTGAGTTTATGTTATTGTAATGAAAGTGTCGTAAGTCCCACTTCTATGAACATATATTCCAAAAGTTCTTCAGGTGGAGATGGTCTCACTTCGGGTGAGAAAAGGCTTGGAAACCTAAATCTGCTCAGATCTCTGTGGATTAAGCCTTGAGGAATGACTGATTAGTAGACTGAGCTTTCAGAGCGCCTAACTGCTGCACCAGGTTTGTTTCTGGGATATCTTCAATGTCTATCCTGACATTGGAGGGCAAAATGAAACAAACCAAACAACAAAACAACAAACAAAAAACCTGAACCAAACAAAACAGGGTGGGTTGTTTGTTTTATTTGTAAAGTTTCAGCAGCTATTGCGAGGTGATTATGCATCTTGCAAACTTTACTTCCTTCCCTAAAATCTGGGGCTCCTGTAGCTTTGTTAGAATATTCAGCAGCAGCAGAACCTCAAAATCTAATGAAACAGCTGAATGCAAAATTAGGAGTGCAAACATCAATGCTCTAAACTTACTCTGATGTCAAACAAAATAGCAGTTCTTTGATTTTCTCCCTGGCATTGCCTTCCATAATACTTTATAGTATTAAATCCTGCAATTGCTTTGTAAGGTATTGCTATGAAAGGAGGAGAATTTCTTCTAAGTTTTACAGATCTAGCACTATCTAGAGTCTATTAATAAGGCTTTTTTCATTACAGCCGCACATCCACCAGTTTAATCAGATGCAAAATGTTTGTTTGTCTGTCTGTGAACTGGAGCAGCGATCTCTGTGCTTTGTCCTGTCTTACAGGACAGCTATGTTCCTAAATCCCTTTACTTGCAACTCATAGAGTCACTGAATCATAGAATGGGCTGGAAGGGGCCTTTAAAGGTCTTGTAGTGTAATGCCCCTGCACTGAGCAGGGACATCTGCAGCTAAGGCAGGTTGCTCAGGGCCTTATCCAACCTCACCTGGAATGTTGCCAGGAATGGGGCATTGACCACCTCTCTGGGCAACCTGGGACAGTCTCTCATCACCCTCAGTGCAAAACATTACTTCCTTCTCTCTAGTCTAAGTCTCTGTCTTTTAGTTTCAAACCATCACCCCTTGTCCTGTCACAACAGGACCTGCTAAAAAGTCTGTCAATGGGCCCTTCTAAGTACTGAAAGGCCACAAGGTCTCCCCAGAGTCTTTTTTGGGCTGAACAGCCCCAGCTCTCGCAGCCTGGCCTCACAGCAGAGGGGTTCCAGATCTCAGATCATTGCTGTAGCCTCCTCTGGCCCTACTCCAACAGTTAATCTTGTTCCAACTCCACTGTCTCTCCTGTGCTGAGGACTCCAAAGCTGGACCCAGCACTGCATGTGGGTCTCACCAGAGGGGAAGAAACCCCTCCCTCAACCTGCTGCTCACGTTGCTTTGAATGAAGACCAGGATGCTATTGGCTTTTGGGCTGCAAGCGCACAGTGCCAGCTTATGTCCAGCTTTTCATCCACGAGCACCTGCAAGTCCTTCTCTGCAGGGCTGATTACAATCCATTCATCCCCCAGCCTGTGCTGATACTGGGGGTTGCACTAATCCAGGTGCAGGACCTTGCCCTTGACCTTGTTGAACCTCAGGATGTTCATACAGGTACACTTCTCAAGTATGTCCAGGTCCCCCTAGATTGATTCCATCCCTTGGGCATCTCAGCCTCATCACTCAGCTTGTTGTCATCTGCAAACTTGCATTGCATCCTGTTTTGTCAAGATGTTCAGGTTTGAGTCCTTTTGCACTCTTCCTCTTATTGATGTTGAATCGTGGTTTTTTGAGAGGAATTTAGTGTCTAGGCATCTGGTTCTAAAAGTCAGAAATAGTTATGATGCATTTTTAGGCAGCTCTTCTGTATTTTGGACAGATGTACATACAGCCAGCATTGCGAAGTTACAGTAAACAGCATTAGGAAGGTTTTGAAGAGTTTGTTCCTTTGAAGTGTTAAACCCTCAGTGAGTGCAGGAGGAATCATGTCTTGTGTGTGTTTGCCTTCTGTCATTACTGTGGTTTTGGTGTGAACAAAGCAACTTTTCTGACTCAGTGTGAACAAAGAAGGGGGGAACACCTCTCCTTCCCACCCCCCAAACAAAACACCAGTAGAAGAAATATCTTAAAGTCCTTTTAAGTATATGAAACTTGGCTGGAAAAATGCTGGCATGTCATTCTTGTTTTTCTATTCAAGTAGATAACTTTTTCCTATTGAAATATGAAGTCTGGGCATTTTCCAGAGCTTGGTTTTATTCCAGCAGCTTGGTTTTAATCATCTGACCAAATGCAAGAGAAGATGACGAGATGGTCGCGGTTGTTCTGCCTGCACATACGATCCCTTCCCTTGTCCCCGTCGTGAGCAGTCCATGCTTTTGTAGACATTTGTATTTTAGAAGAAATGGCCTCCACACGAAGGTGGCAAATTCCAGAAGATCATGCAACTTGGAGAGGCAGGCTACAAGTCTACGAGTTAAACAGTATTTGTGGAAGAGGAAGTATAATGGAGAAAGTTAGAGCTTGGCACACAGAATGAGAGGGATCACTGCACGTGTGGAGTAAATGAGAAAAAAACAGAAAATAAGCTGAGCCTTATAAAGACTGTGCACTGTACAGAAATAGGGGAAGCCATCTTCCACAACTACAGTGCAGCTTTGCAGATTGATGAGGCTTAACACCCAAAAGTGGTGTGGGAAGGCCGGTGAGCACCAGGAGCTGCTGTGGGCTGGCCAGAGGCAGAGACGATGACTCCTCTCTCCTGTAGCCACTTACCTTCAGTGAGATGGATTTTCCACTTGGACGTGTCTGGCCAGATGGGTAGCAATATTTATAGCCTCCAAATCTCCCTAAACAAAAACAAGGATGGAGCAAGGAGCCTGGCGCCTGGGCCATTGCTAGTGAGATGGTGGAAAGCTTCTCCACAGGTCCCAGTGTGAGCTTTGCTTGACCTTTGATTGCAAAGGGTTCGGCAGTGAATTTTTTCCTTCATGAGTCACTCATTCCCAGCCAAGATCAGCTGGAAGCTACCAAAAGCTTTTCCATTTGCCGCCTTGGTCAAGGGCCGGAGGGAGATGATTGAAGAGGGGCAGGATCTGCACTTTGGCAGGGTGAGAGGCACCTCGGGCAGTGTGAGCTCAGAGGGGATGTGAAGGATGTGGTAGGTAATGTGGTTCAACTCTTCCATCCCTGAGCTCAGAGCAGGGTTTTTCCCAGTTCGGGCTGTTTTATAGCTAAAGCCGGAAACTTATTCAGGATGCTGACACACATCAGCATTAGCATGTGACAGCAGGCATCAGATGAATCCACATGCCCATGGGATAGCAGCATGGGCAAGCAGCTGAGCCTCACCACTCCTCATGGACCTGCAGCCCTAACCTGGAGGCATGAAAACATGTTCATTCTGTCATCAAAAACTATTCCTGTTTTTCCTGTCATCTAAGAAAAGAGTATTTGTGCACATCAGCGCTTAGTCTGAACGTCCAATGTACCCAGCATGGTCAGAGAAGTCGCAGAACAGTGAAGGGAGCTTTGTGACAGTGTCCGCTGAGGAGTGATTCTGAAATTTTCTTTTTATTAACATGGCTCTTTCCTATGTTTAACAGTGTACTGTGCTGCCTAATGGCTATATGACAACAAACAAAAATCCATAGAATGTTTTATTTTCAGCAACCTTCAGATGAAGCCTGAGATGATGGTTCTGATAGTTTTTACTGGTTTCAGAGAACTTTTTCTTTCATCAGCGTAGTTTCGGAGCCTTGATTGAGAAGTGGCAACACATCTGAGAGTGTTAGCCCCTTGTTGGGAGACATGGGGTGAAGCTCTCTGGCAATTTCTTATTCTTGTTTTGGATAGTAAAGGTCTTTCAGGAAATCTTCTGGACAGATTTTGCAGTGCTGTGAGGAAAATACACATTTTTTCCAAAGTTACCTAGATTTAATGGGTGTCATTAATACGGGTGCGTTGAGAAAAGTGTTACCAGAAAGTTGAGGGAGGTTCTTCTCCCCTTCTAATCTGCCCTAGGGAGGCCACATCTGGGGTTTTGTGCCCAGTTCTGGGCTCTCCAGCTCAAGAGAGACGGGGAACTACTGGAGAGAGTCCAGTGGAGACTATGAAGATGCTGAGGGGACTGGAGCATCTCTCTGCCAAGAAAAGGCTGAGAGACCTGGGGCTGTTGAGCCTGGAGAAGAGAACACTGAGTGCGGATCTTCTCAGTGCTCATCAATATCTCAAGGGTAAGGGTCAAGAGGATGGAGCCAGGCTCTTTTCAGTGGTGCCCGGCCACAGGACAAAGGGCATCTGGCACAAACTGGAACCCAGGAGGTTCCATCTGAACCTCCTTCTTTCCTGTGAGGCTACTCAAAGAGGTTGTGGAGCCTACTTCTCTGGATGTGATCCTGGGCAGTCTGCTGTTGGTGGCCCTGCTGGAGAAGAGAGATTGGGCAAGATCTCCAGACGTTCCTTCCATTCCCCATCATTCTGTGATTCACATTGATGCTAAGGTGAAAAACTGCTCTTTGCTTTCATTTGGAGCCACCTACCCTTGGCAAGGCAGGTTTGCTTGCAGGATAGCTCTTCGGGCACAAATCGCATTGTCTTTTAATGTGTCTTCTTTCAGCGTAGCCCTGACGGTGCCTAGAGCCTTTTCTTGGTGGCCTCTCCATGTCTATTCCTATTTAACAGGAAGAAATGTGCTTCTTTCAAATCTGCTGATGGGGTCGCTGTCACCTGATTCTCTCTTTCAGCTGTGCTGGGGGACACCTTCCCCGTGTCCCCAGGCTGGGAACACTGAAGGTGGCACCTTGGCTCCTGCAAAGCATCCCCTTCCCCCTCTGTCCTGCTCTTCACGTTGGACTTCAGAATGGCAAACTTCCATTTTACCACATGCTCTGTGCCCTGACTCTTGTTGCTGAGAGTGTTTGCTCCATCCGTCCTTCCTGCCTGCAGCAGCCAGCGCCGAGGGACTCCCTCGGCTCAGTTCTGTGCCCCTCTTCTGCAGAGTGCCCGTTCCTCACAGCCTGCATCGTTTTCAAGAGAAACTTAAAAAACCCAGAGATATCAAGTGTCCTCCTCTGTCTGTGTCCTGACGTGATAAGATTATTCATCTTTGAAAATAGCAGCTGGTTACAGTCGGTGGTAAAAAAAAATCAGATTGAACATTTGTGCTATGTTACTACTTCAATGTGTTGTATCATCGTCTCTTCCTATTTCTAGATGGCTTCCTGTTCTTCTTCAGTGACCTTGCATTGTTTTTTTCTGGTACATGGAGCTAACTTCAATATTTAGACCGTTATCCTGCAAAACTTAACTTCTGATGGAAGTAACCCTGGGGAAAGCTTTTGTAAGATCAGAGCAGTTGCTCTCTTTGAAGGGTGAAGGTGACTTTCCTCAGCCTCAAAGTCAAGATCTTTTCCAAGAACAGTGAGGACAAATCTGCACACAGAGAGGGTGGGTAGTGTCAACAAGTACATACAGCACCTTGGACACCTGTAAGCTACCATCTCTCAGTTGATTAAGTCGTCGTTCAGCAGGCTGGGTTAAATTTGGGCATCTCTTCACCTAGCATTGGTGGTTTCTAGACTGAAGCTGGATTGCTCAGCCAGGAGGGTTGTCCACCCCCTGGTACTTACAGAGCAACCTTAAAACTGGCAAAAGAAGTGTGTTGCCTTTTGGGTTCTTTTTCTATCAATGTTTATCAATATCTAAAGGGTGGGGGGCAAGAAGATGGCAACAAGTTCTTTTCAGTAGTGCCCAGTAGGGGACAAGGGGCAACAGGCACAAACTGGAACCTAGGAGGTTCAATCTGGATGTGAGGAGAAATTTCTTTGCTGTGAGGGTGCCAGAGCCTGGCCCAGACTACCCAGAGAGGTTGTGGAGTCTCCTTCTCTGGAGAGATTCCAAACTTGCCTGGACAATATGATCCTGGGCACCCTGCTCTGGGTGACCCTGCTGGAGCAGGGAGGTTGGACAAGGTGATCCCCAGAGATCCCTTGCCACCCCTGCTTTTCTGTGATTCTTCTGAGATAGGCCTCTGGTTGTTGACTGGAAGGGGCAGAATCTGAACTCCATTTTTTTCTAGTTATGAGGTCTATAAACCAGCGTTTGTGATGCAGAAACCTCAGTCGAAAGTGAAGTCACAGTTCTTACTGCAGCCAGTGGTCATGGTGTGGCTTCCATCATGAGTCTGCTGGTTACAGCCAGCTTTGTCCTCCTGAGATTTACTCAGTCTCTTTGCTTAGCAGTTCATAACTTTCCAGGAGAATATGGAGATTTTCTGACCCACCAGTGGTGGGAGATGAAGACCTTGTTACCTTCTGAGCTTGGCTGCTCCACATTCATTTGGTGAATCTGGAGAGACATTCACCCAGTGAATTTTCTTCTTAATTAATCGCCTGAAGTTGAACTTAAATTAGGCTGTCTTTTGGGTGTTCCGAAGGCTAAATATGTGCCATGAATGGCAGAATTCACTGACTGGCAAACAGATACAGGATCTTTTTTTTGGTAGCACATGCTATCATGGGATGTCAAACAGCTTTTGAAGTGGTCAGATTTTTTTTTTTTTTATAGGATGAGTTTGTCTCCCAATGAAATGTGTGAGGGGCATAGTGTGGTTTTGTTGTTTTTTTTTTTTTTTTTCTTAAAGCTAGAAACATTATGATCTCTATTCGATTTGGAATTTTGAAATAGACAGCAGAAGATGTTTGCAGTTCACACATCTGAATTTTCAAATCCAATTTTATCTTATTTTGGAACTAGATAAAATAGATTGGAAGTAGCTAGGGAAAATCAGAACAGGGGTAGAGAAATATCCAAGTGGATCCTGTCTTGACTAATAGCTCCCTGAACACAAACTGTGCCCAGATGGCCAAGAAGGCCACCAGCATCCTGGTTTGTATCAGCACTAGTGTGGCCAGCAGGACTAGGGCCTGGATTGTCCCTTTGTAGTCTGCACTGGGGAGGCTGCACCTCAAATCCTGGGTTCAGTTTTTGGCCCCTAGCTCCAAGAAGGACATTGCAGGGATGGACTGTATCCAGAGAGGTGCAACAAAGGTGGTGAAGGGTCTAGAGCACAAGTCTTGTGCAGAGCAGCTGAGGGACCTGAGGTTGTTCATCCTGGAGAAAAGGAGGCTCAGGGGAGAGCTTCTCGCTCTCCTCAGCCTCCAGCAAGGAGGTTGGATCCAGGTGGGGTCTGTCTCTTCTCCCAAAGAATAAGTGACAGGACAAGAGGAAATAGACTCAAGTTGTGCCAGTAGAGGTTTAGGTTGGATACTATGAGAAAATTCTTCCCCAAAAGGGTTGTCAAGGCCTGTCTGAGGCTGCCCAGGGCAGTGGTGGAGTCCCCATCCCTGGAGAGATTTAAAAGCCATATAGATAAGGTACAGTGGGACATAGCTTAGCTGTGGCCTTGGCAGTGTTAGGTTAGGGGTTAGACTTGATGATCTTGAAGGTCTTTTCCAACCAAAATGATTCTGTGATTCTGTGATGCCAGGAATATTGACCTGTTTTATATGCCACTGATGGTAAGTCGTCGTGTGTAATTCATGTTGCTGTGTATGGTCTCTTAACACCATTGAGTTGTGGCATGGGATGGTGAGGTTGCATTTAAAATATAAATTATGTTGTGAATAACTTCATTCATGTACACACAATATGAACAGTGTTGTTGGATTAATGTCCGTGTTTAAGTTTCCAGTTTAACTGGTGGCCAGGCATAAAAATTATAAATATTTGTTTATGGTGATGGCATCATACCTTTAAGTATGATGCTTCTGCCGCACTCACATGAGCTTCCAATGATGGTGGACATTCACTTTTAGCATGCAGCCATTCCCCAGGCACCACAGGTGCTGGGACTGTCACTGCCTCATGTCAGGTGATGAGCCACATTTTGGAGTCTGCTTCACCCCAGTGTCCACCCTCCAAAATTGCATGGGAGTGGTGGCAGATGTGTGTCAGCAGCCACACTGCCATCAGTGCTATGGACTCCATCCTCGCTGTTTTTCTCCCCTTGGTTTTTGGAGAAACCCATCAAGAACTCTTGAGTAAGGGTCTCCCATCCCTGCTAGCTTTGTGATTCGGTTGCTCTTCCTTCATGCAGGTGGACACAGCCACTCTCCTCCTTCTCTTTAGTCATATTTCCTTCTTTGAGATGATCAAAATAGAGTGGTGACTCCCTTGGCTGCTTCTGTTATGGGATCTCTTTGTCCTGTATCTCCACTCCTGATACTGATTTCAGCATAACATTCCCATTTTAGCTTGTCATAGAATCATTATGGTTGGAAAGGACCTCTAGGATCATCAAGTCCAACCTTCATCCTAACATCCATTGGACCATAGCCTCAAGTGCTACGTCCACTCAGTTTTTAAACACTTGAAGGGATGGTGGCTCCACCGCCCTGGGCAGCCTGTTCCAGTGCCTAACCACTCTCTCAGTGAAGAATTTCTTCCTAATATCCAATCTAAACCTCCCCTGATGCAACTTGAGGCCATTTCCTCTCATTTTATAATTAGTAATTTGGGAGAAGAGACCAACACCAGCCTCGCCACAACCTCCTTTTAGGTAGTTGTAGAGAGCACTAAGGTCTCCTCTCAGTCTCCTTTTCTCTAGACTAAACATCCCCAGTTCTCTCAGCCTCTCCTCATCAGGCATGCTTTCAGACCCCTCACCAGCTTTGCTACCCTTCTCTGGACCTGCTCCAGCACCTCACTGTCCTCCTGGTACTGTGGTGCCCAAAACTGGACACCGTACTCAAGGTGCAGTCTCACGAGTGCTGAGTACAGGGGCATGATAACCTCCCTACTCCTGCTGGTCACACCGTTTCTGATACAAGCCAGGATGCCATTGGCCTTCTTGGCCACCTGGGCTCACTGCTGGCTCATGTTCAGCCGGCTGTCCACCAGCACCCCCAGGACCCTTTCTGCCAGGTAGCTCTCCAGCCACTCCTCCCTAAGCCTGTAGCATTGCCTGGGGTTGTTGTGACTGAAGTGCATGACCCAGTTGTCCACTTCCTGCACCCCAAAACAGTTCACAGTGGACATAACTGCTCCTTGGAGGAGTAAGGTCTGAGCCCTTTATGGCATGACAGTCTCATTTAACATCAGATATCAGATCAGATCTAAAGAAGAATTCTTTTACAGAGGTTGGTGAGACACTGGCCCAGGTTGTCCAGAGAGGTGGGAGATGCCCCTTTCCTGGAACCATTCCAGGTGAGGTTGGATGGGGCTCTGAGCAACCTGCTCTTGTTGCAGATGTCCCTGCTCCCTGCAGAGGGGTTGGACTAGATGAGATTTAAAGGTCACTTCCAGCCCAAATCATTCTACGATTCTTATGATTCTATGATCTGGGGATCCTTCCTTTACAAAAAAATTTGTATAGTTCTTTGATTTATAGAGATTCCTTATTGCTGTCCGTGGTGGGGTGGATGTTCCCTGCTTCTAGTGCAAGGTGTACGGATTTGTCCTCCCCTTCAGTAATAACCATGGGAAGCACAGCAGTGGCAAGTGCATAGGAGTTTTCCTTGCCTTTAGAGGGGAAAATGGGAGAAGGAATTGAACATGCTAGATGCTACAGATGGAGCTCAGTGCTTTCTAGAAAGGCTCTCAGATACTCTGCTTCTGGAGAAAGTGTGAAAACCAGACTTGAGTAGCAGCCAGGGAGCACAAGGCACCTGAAAATGGCATTCCCAGCACTAGACTTTGCAGATATTCAGGGCTTAAAGGGATGAAGCTGCTGTGCAAGCTTTTAGTAGAGGTGACCAGTAATGGCATGGGAAGGAAACATAGGTTTGTATCCATATGTAAGCTGCCAAACTAATAACATGGGATCTTTTCACCTTGATCTGGCAATCAGGGAACGTAACCATCGTTCCCTTTCCTGGAGACCTTTGAGCCTCATAAACTTGAACACCAGACATTCCCAGTAGGATATGTCTAACCGAGATGAGTCTCTTGCTCAGGAAGCTGTCGGCTGGGAAAGATCATTTCCCTGCGTAGCGAAGAGATGCTGGCCACGGGAGCTTCTGGCATGGGACTGCCTGCTGTCAGCTTGCCTGATAGCTGGGAGGGGACACGCCAAGTATACCTTCAGCTGCTGATGGATCCGAGAAAAGACATGATAGACGTTCATTCTCCTGAGCTGTGCTTTCAGATTTTTGTGTCTTGGCTACTGCTGAAAACCACAACTTTCCTCCCCGCCCCTCCTATCTCCCAGTGTAACTGATTAATTCTGACTAGCCTCCAGTGCTCGAGGAGATATCTGAAACATGCTTTTACGGAGCCAAGAGATGGAATCCTGAAACTGGAGCCACAGACCAAGACTTGAGTAAACAGGATGGGGAGAACATGAAGCAGAGAGTTTGGCCAAAGAAATGGCCAGCATTGAGACACTTCTAAAATAACCCAATGCAACAGTCCTGCAGAAATCCGTTGACATCTCTGCTTTGCTTCCACCTGTAGCATGTGAAGTGGGTGCTAATGATTTTTCAGAGGGTGATTTGATGTTTATGCGTCTTGTCATGTTCTTTCTTTGTCATTACCTACAATTTTTCTTTATCTTCACATAATCTGAGCTCTAGATCCTTGGTTTAACCTCCAAAACTAGAATTTTGCCAAAGAGGGTGGCAAATGATTTGCTTTAAAAACACTGTTAGTACCAAACCCCTAGCGTGGCTGCCTGCTAAGTGAGAGGACAATTACATGAAGTTTCTGAAAGTGTGTTTCTGGATCATGCCTTAACTTTGCCTTTCAGAGTACAAGTTCAGGGGGTGCTGAGATCATCTGCTTTAGGGTGGTTTTTCTGGGTTTTTTTTTTTGGTCTCGTCTAGCATTAAGTTATCACTTTTGAAAATAGTATTTAACTTAAGCATCCTTACAACTTCTTTGAAGCTATGGCCTCCATCAGAAGGGCAACTTCCTGTTCAGGGGCAGCAGGTGAAGTAGTTGTACAAAGGCTCTGAGCATGCCTGGAAGAAGTTCTCAGAGTGTGATTATCTAACAGGCTGGACGGTGCCAGCATGACCTTGGCCTCAGATGGAAACCACATGTATGTGTGAGGAGTGCTGACCCACAGGTGGAGGATCAGGCTGATCCATCTCTGTTTCTTTCTACCCTAGCCGCTAGGAGGATGCAGGAATTGCCTGCAAAATCCAGTGAGCAGCCGAAGTGTTTAGAGTGCTGGAGCACCATGCTGGAGCACCTTCAGTAAATGATCTCAGGCACAGATCAAGATGGGAGTTTGGAATTGGACACAACACTAAGCAAAGTTGGATCCCAGGAAACATTTATCATCAAGAAGTATGACAGCTGTTGTTCACCCAGACTTGGATGCGTGATTATCTGCATGAGTAAGGGTGAGGTGTCTGGGTACAGAGTTTTATACTGCCTTCCACTAATTGCAGTAAGCTATTCAAAATATCTATTATAAAAACCTAGGAGCCATAGCCTAAGCTTCAAAACCTCTCCTGCTTTGCAAATTTTAATCAGTGTTACAGCAATGCATGAAGTAAATGACAGAAGCACCTTTAAAGGTTGCTTGGGAAGGAAGCTGTAAAGGAGTGTGAGCAGAAAGCAGTGCTTGGCTTCTGGGGAGAAGAATAAGGTAGTGTCTGTAAGGTACCAGGATGCAGGAGGGACATGCATTTTTCCTTCTCATTTAGCAAATTGAGGAGTGGTTATGGAAATCTTAATGCAACATGTCTCTGTTGGACATGTCCTCATTCTTCCTGGTCAAGGGGATCTTTGCTGGCAGCACCGTGTGCTTCCTGAGAGGGCACTGGCTGGCTTCTGGGCTGAGGCTGCTGGAAGGCTTTGGAGCACTACCTTTCCACTTTGATTGTAAGGACTAAAGGAAACAGGTGTAGCTCCTCTTTGCTTCAAAAGAGGCTTCTTTATGCAGTGGAAGTTGGCAGGCTGCTTCCTGATAAGGTATCAGTCCTCATTCTAGGTAGGTACACTGAAGAACTGAAGTGAGGAATGTGATGGCAAAACCCACCGCACTGCTACATCCTCACAGCTAGCTGGCAGTTGATAAATACCTGGAAATGCTCTGCCTTCTCAGTGTTGCATTTATTAATATTAGTATGTGCTAAAGGAGCACCAGCAACACTAACTACAGGTACAGTCGAACATTTGTGCAGTTTTCATAAATAGTGGAAGCAGCGACACTAAACAGATGCAGGAATCCCCATAGTTATAAATATTTACAAATATGTATTTTGGCAAGAGCACCAAATTCAGACGTTCCATAGATGCGCTTCCTGACGCAGTGCGTATGTTTGTCACACGATAGGCTCCTCAGTAGTCGAATTAGTCTGAATGCACGGGATTTCCCTTCATGTATCACTTTGTGCTTCTCAAATATTTAAATTTCATTAGTTGGGGAGAAACACATCACTCCAGCTACTCACGGGTAGTGAGGAGTTGTCAATTCATTTGCTAGGAAGAGACATCTAATGTATTATGTGCTACATGAGCATCATCTCAGTAATTAATAATCCTTATCAGAGGCACCTCAGCATCTCTTGGTACTCTGTGAATCGCAGTTCAGGAGATATTTATGAATTCCTAACTTAGGCACTTTCCAAAAGACCCAAGAGTGGGAGATTGTGTCCCTCTCAAAATGCAGCTCTGGAACATTCTGCCTTTAGGGATCAGGGTGTGTTTTTTCCAGCAAGCAAGTCCGGGGAAGGTTAAATGCCAGACCAAGCCCATAACATGTGGGTATTACCTTGGCAGAAGTAGTTTAGTGAATGGTGTGGAATGGGGATAGGACCTTGCTGCAGTTGACCACACATGGGTCTGAATGCTTGTGACCTCTTAAAATGTTCCTCAGTTGCTTTAACTGAAGCAGAAGGTCGCATTTCTCTGAAGTTTTGGTGTATTTTGTGCACACGACAGCTTTTAGTATCACAGAATGGTAGGGGTTGGAAGGGACCTCTGGCGATCATCCTGGCCAACACCCAGAGCAGGGTGCCCAGGATCGCATTGTCCAGGCAGGTTTGGAATCTCTTCAGAGAAGGAGACTCCACAACCTCTCTGGGCAGCCTGGGCCAGGCTCTGGCACCCTCACAGCAAA
>JANHFX010066419.1:0-22908 GCA_027560015.1 Chloroceryle amazona
GTGAAGGGAAAATGTTCTGACAGCCCCAGAGATGCGCAGCTTACGGCGACCTGCTGGGCCTTGGCCACTGCCTACCGATCACTACTCGACAGGTCACACCCTCAGGAGGAAGAGAGAGGAGATAGACCAACAAGCCTTGTGCCCACACAAATCAGTACAGAACCAGAAGGAGAACCTAAGTATGTGGAGGGCTTTTTTTGAACTACATTGATTCAAACATTGGCTTTGAAATTATTTAAAGTTATTTTTGAAGGCATGCTAGCCTTTATCTTGGAAACCCCTGTATTCCAAACCTGTTGCTCTTTACATTTGTGTCACATCGAGTTCTATCAGACACGCTGGATTACACTGTATAATGCAAAATGTATTGCTGTCCTCTAGTCTTTGCCGCTTTATATCCGATCTCCTTTGAATTGTGCATGAGCATTGCTTATGGTTACTTAAAATAACTACTGCTTTTATTTCAGGGGAAGCGCTATATACGATGAGCACTGAACACTCAGCCCCACTTTGGCAGTAGCTGCACGTCCTATATCTGTGGTTCTTGCATGACTGAAATTTGGAAGCTACAAAGATACATTCACATTTTAATGTTTCATTTACATTTCATATTTGAACAGTCTGAAGCCTGTGAAATCATAAATGTCCAGAAAAAAAATAATCCATTTACTTAATCCACTGTGCTCTTCTGAATGATTTAGAATGTGTGGTCTCCTTCTCACCCTTAATCAGAAAGGAAATGAACAAACAGCAGGAGAAAAAGTAGTACTGCTGACCTGAACTGACTATGGTTTTGACATCCCTGCTAGCAGTCGTTTGTAGTCTTTAAGAGACTTCTGAGTTCCTTTGGTAGCCAGTATAAAGGAGCAATTTCTGCCAAGTTTGGGAGACTTGCACATCTTTGTAGTGGTTATACTTATTTTGTTACTCTTGTGCTGGCTGGGTAAGATATTACTGTGGAAGAAATGGTTAATGATGTCATTAGCTGCCAAATCCAAGTTAATGCAGCATTTAGGGAGCGCTGCTGGGGGATTCTGCATCAAAGTCTCCTCTTTTCTAGGGCACCCTGAATTTTAGCTGTTGAACAGCACAGGTGCTGTTGCAATGCTTTTATGCACGCCTTCATAAAAGGAAGCCAGGTGACACAGATTTCAACAATTTCCTTTTTGCAAAGACATAGCAACTAGATATGGAGTCTTAACGTGGCCTTGGGGGACCAGCCTTTCCTCATCAGCCTCTCCTCTGTCTACCCCATCATTCTTGTCCCTGCTGTATTCTCCCGTCTTATTCTCCTCCTCAGTAGTTAGTTCTTATGCCTAGTCTTGCTAGAGACTATTGTCCCTTCCTCTCAGCTTCCACTCTAACTAAAGATGGATAAATTCCTCAGGCCTGTGTCAGTGCCCTTTATCATGCATGAATGCTTAACAGATCTTCTGAATTTTCTGTGTCAGGTTGTTATTCTTGCCCCAATGTTTTGAGGATAGTTGTCTGCCACAACCCTGGGCACCAGTAAGCCTTCTCAGTTTAGAGATGAATGTGATGAAGTTTATTACTTTGGGGGTAATGTCTGAGGACAAAATCATCCCTCAGTCTGGGATGGTGCCAGACAAGTCCTTAGAATGGAGCTTCGATCAGAATGGGGCTGTTGCTTGCTGTTGCAGTGTTCACCATTACAGGTGGACATAGCTGCTGTGCACCCTTTAGAGATCTCAGAAGACTGGACAGCCATCAGATGTGTGGGTTTTTTTCTCAGCATGCCCCGTATCTCTGTCATTTCTCTCTCATCTTCCATTTTCTCATCACCATTTCTTCAGCTGGAGGTTACAGTCCTCTCAGGTCTTCTGACATAACTACAAGTACAGTTTTTTTCCTTCAGTTTTGCTGTTCTGCCAACATGATCTTAGTTTAAGTCTCCTAAGAATTTTCTAGAATCGCAGCATCATAGAATGGGTTGTGCTGGAAGGGACCTTAAAGCTCATCTAGTTCCAACCCCTCTGTCCCACCTCCAGGTAGACCAGGTTGCCCAAAGCCCCATACAACCTGGTCTTGAACACTTCCCAGGATGGAGCATCCACAGCTTCCCTGGGCAACCCGTCGCGTGTATCATCACCCTGAGAGTGAAGAACTTCCTCCTAATTTCTAATCTAAATCTACCCTTTCCCAGATTGTAACCACTACCCCTTGTCCCTGTTGTGTTAGCAGTGTGAGTGAGATGTTTTCCTGCCAGAGTCTAAGGACTTCACTGAGCAGTTTTGCAGAGTCAAAAGGATGTCTGAGAATTCTGCCTTGGGTCTATCGGGCTCCCGCTGGAACGGTCGTTCCCTGTTTCAGAGCCCGGATAGGGACTTGCACTGGGACAGTTTAAAAGTTAAAATAAATAGGTTTGATTTATTAAAGTGACAGATGGGTCTGGAATTGATGTTGGTAAGGCACTGACTGAAAAAGGATCATCGAGCTCAAGGAAAGAATTCCTGCGTAACGTTGGACGCAGTCAGAGGCACCGGCCTGAGTTACAGCACTGAGAGATGATGGCAATAAAAGGTATAGAGGAGAGTGAAGGTGCAGTTCTCACCAAGAAGGTGTCCCTTTCTTGGGTGGGGGGAAGAGGAGCACAGCCAATTGACTGTCTCTGGTGGACTTTTCAGTTTTCCCCCCCAAGAGGTGTATTCCCTTTGTGATTTTTGTATACCCATTCTGTCTGTCCCTGCCTTCTTGGTGACATCTAGCATGATTTGGGTGGACAGCTGAGTAACATAGTCATGTATGTTTAGCGTGTACTCCATTTGGTTTACCACCATACTTAGAGGTGTGCATTTTAATATTAATTTTTCCAGTAGTTAGGCAGAGGTCTTCACTCAGACACTCTGGCCTTCAAGATTTATGTAAGAGGTGTTTGCTTCTGTTGGTTTAACTGACACAGAACTGCCTCATGCTCATAAGACTCCCTCCTTCAGCTGTTTGCCTGCCAGCTCAGTGGATCTCCAGCCCCAGAGATAGCACAAGGATCTCATGGTCATAAACCTTTCTCCCAAAGATATGGGAAGATAGAAGATATTTCCCCCTTCAGATATGGGAAGGCTGCAACAAGGTCTCCCCAGAGCCTTCTCTTCTCCAGGCTGAACAACCCCAGCTCTCTCAGCCTGTCCTCCTAGGACACTGACAAAGATGTTAAATGGCACTGGTCCCAGCACCAGTCCTGAGGAACACCACTCATCACTGGTCTCCACTTGGACTTTGAGCCATTGACTGCAAATCTTTGAGTGTGACCATCCAGCTAATTCCTTATCCACCAAGCGGTCCATTCATCAAATCCCTGTCTTTCCAATTTAGAGACCAGGGTGTTGTGTTGAACACTGTGTAAGTCTAGGTAGATGATGTCAGTTGCTCTTCCCTTATCCATCAACACTGTCATTCCATTGTAAAAGGCCACCAAATTTGTCAGGCACAATTTGCCCTTGGGGAAGCCATGTTGGTTGCCACCAATCACCTCCTCATTTTCCACAGGCCTTATCAGAGCCTTCAGGAGCATCTACTCCATGGTCTTCCCAGGCACAGAGGTGACACTGACTGGCCTGTAGTTCCCCAGGTCTTTCTCATCTCCCTTTTTGAAAATGGGGGTGATATTTCCCCTTATCCAGTCAGTGGGAACTTCACCAGGAATTCACCAGGAATTTTCAAATATGAGGAAAGTGGCTCAGCAACTTCATCTGCCAGTTCCCTCAGGATCCACAGATGTATCTTGTTGAGTCCCATAGACTTGTGCACCTTCAGGTTCTTTAGATGGTCTCGAACCTGATCTTCACTTACAGCAGGATCTTCCTTCTCCCGGTCCCTGCCTTTGCCTTCTGCAACATGGGCAGTGTGGCTGGAGCCCTGAGGCAAAGAAGTCATTGAGTACCTCAGCCTTCTCCATATCCCTCCTGACCAGGTCTCCTGTTTCCTTCTGTCAAGGTCCCACATCTTCCCTGGCCCTCCTTTTGTCACTGACACACCTGTAGAGGTTTTTCTCACTGCCCTTGATGTCCCTGCCAGGTTTAATTCTGTCTGGGATTAGCTTTCCTAACCTGATCCCTGGCTGCTTGGACAATTTCTTCATATTTCTCCTAGGCTACCTGTCCTTGCTTCCAACCTCTGTAGACTTTCTTTTTGCATCTGAGTGTGCCAATAGGCTCCTTGTTCATGCGTGCCTCCTGGCATTCTTGCCTGCCTTCCTCTTTTTTGGGAGCATTGTTTCTGAGTGTGGAGGAGATGGTCCTTGATTATTGACCAGCTTTCCTGGGCCCCTTTCACCCCAGGGCTTTATCCCATGGTACTCTATCCCATGGCTACTCTATTTGCTCAAAAATGAGACTGTTGATGGAACTTTGCTGGGGAGTGACATATATAGAGTTGTGATCACTGACTTGGGGCAAGAGGTAACAACATAGGGAGTAGGCCAGTGACTTCTTATCCCACCTCGACTGTAGCCAGAACAGTCTGAATTTTATGAAGTTTCAGAATTTAGGAAGCCCCAATGTGATTACATTGCTAGAAGAACAGTGGTGGTAGTGAATAGGACAGACTAGATGGCTCAGTTTTTCTCATGTTTAGCTGTTTCTTGGCTATGCATGCATCTTTCTCCATTCCCACTCCACTTCAGATAAATACCCTGTGGTTTCCTTGCCACTATCTGTTTTGCTACCCTGGAGCCACCAAGGTCTCTTCCATTCTTCCCTGAGAATCCTTGTCAGGGCAAGTGAGAGATTCATGACTGAGGTAGTGTTGTGTTAAGGGTAAGATTTTGACATTTCCCTGTGTTAGAGCCCCACTAAGGACTTGCACTGAGACAACTGAAGAGTTAAAAAAATAGATAGGTTTAATTTATTAAAGTGATATATTCAGAATTGCCCTTAGGCAATAAGGCACCAGCTGCGAAGTCATGCTTGAGTTAGTAATTTTGGGTAACATCTGACAAAGTAAAAGGCGTAAACCTTTGTAAAAGCACTAGTACATAATAGTAATGCTAGCAGAAGTTATGCTGTATACTGAAGGTGCAGTTCTTACCAAGAAGGTGTCTCTCTCTTGGGTGGAGGAAGAGGAAAACAGCCCATCGACTGTCTCTGCTGCCCCTTCAGCCTTCTCCCCTCCGAGATGTATTCCCCTTGTGACTTTTTATATCCTACCCTGCTTTCTGTGTGCCAACCATCATGATTTGGGTGGTGATGTTTCTGGACAGGTTGGATCAATGGGCCAAGGTCAGTAGGACAAGGTTCAACAAGGCCAAGTGCTGGGTCCTGCACTTGGGTCACAACAACCCCAGGCAGTGCTCTGGGCTTGGGGCAGAGTGGCTGGAAAGCTGCTGGAGGAAAAGAACCTGGGGGTGCTGGTGGGCACCCAGCTGCACATGGGCAAGCAGGTAGGCAAGAAGTTTGAGTTATTCTAAGCAAGGGAGCTGGCAAGTTTGTTTTTTTTTTTTTGAATGTGCAAGTAAGTGATCCTCTTGTTTCAGAGAAGTGTAAAACTTGGAAGGAACTATAAAAGTATTGTATTTTTTTTTTTTAAGTAACATATTTTACTATTTTGTTACGTTTCCTACATTTCATTAGTTTATGGAAACCAGATAACACTGCATATCTTGTGTGTCATTTCTCATGGAAAAAATGATAAACTGTGAGATGAAAAGATACATTGATCATTTGCATAATAATGGTGCAATACTAGTTAATAATATGCAGGCAAATATAGATAAAAAATGAAGAAAATTACTACCTAAAGAAATATGCATAGCATTAAAGTTTACATGAGTATGGCTCAGATGCTGCTTCCTTCTGCTTATTTTTCCGTTCACTTTTGGTTAAAGTGGGTTTTTCCAAAGCACAAGAATTTGCTTATCCTATTCCTCATTCCTTCAAAACGGAGCCTGTTGAAAGTCAGACTGTGTGTTCTACATTGTCCCAGATTTTTGCTTTTGTTTTCTAACTGGGAAGAAAAACAAAACATGGAAAGTTCCAAAATATTTTGGTTTTGAAGTGCGGGCAGAAGTGAGCACTGAATATCTATCACTGCTTCTCAGATTTCATCCATGTTTGAGCCCAGTCATTTGTGCCAGACCAAAGTGTTCCATATTGCTCAGAAGGCACTGAGATAAGATACATTCAGAATTGCTACTTTGGGTGGCATGAGCTTAAGGGACCAACGAGCAAGAAGAACAGAGCGACAACTCAAATCAGGAACTTGACAGGTATTTGAAGACAACTGTGGACATCTTGCTTGTTGGCATATAGATCATCTGGTCAGCTAAGTTACATTAGCCTTCATCTGGTTCTTGCAGGCATGTATAATTTGTTTTGTTCTTTGTGAGTACAGTTTTCATGATGGGATGTTAGACTCTGCGGTAGGTCTGTTGGGTGCATTTATAGTAGACACTACAGTAAACATCTCTTGCTAGTCCAACATGCAAAATGGCCACTGAAAACTCTGAGCCTCATCACACTGCATGGAATGCAAGGTGAGCTGTTGAAGGGCCCATGGTTGTTACAGATAGATGTTGGTCAAATCAGAAAATGCTCTACTTGCTTGTGACATTTCTGGAAATGTCTGGGAAGTCAAATTAAGATGGTAGAGTGGATTTCATAGTTGAGGGCTTCCTCTTGGAGTGGTTACTAGCTCAAAGAAAACAAATTACAAATGGATCCCACTGAGGTTTGAAAGGTATTTTAAGTGTTTTTAGTCAATATCACTGGACAAAAAGTGCTGTTCATTAACACATTCACCGTGTTTCAATATAATTTTTCTCATCTTTCACTGCTTTGGCTGAGGTTTGTTTTTTTTCTTTCCGTAATTGTTCTGTTAGTCATTTCTGTAGGCAGCTAGATGGCTGTTGCTGCAGTGGGTTTATTAGTTGCAGCTGGCTATGGATTTAATAAAGTGCAACTGCACCCTCTTCTGGAAGCTAGTAAGTAGATGAGTTTGGTTTCCTGGTACCACCTGGTTTATTTTTTTTTCTGAACGGGTTAGATAAAAACAAACAGCAGAAGTGTCCTGAAGCCACACAGGAATGAAGCTTCTTGGGAGTTTGTGGTGGTTTGACCTTGGCTGGATGCTAGGTGCCCATCAAGCCGCTCTATCACTCCCCCCCCAACCTCCTCCTCTCAGCTGGAACAGGTGGAAGAAAATAAGATGAAACTTGTGGGTTAAGACAAAGAGAGTTTAACGAAAAACAGAGCAAGGATTTCAAGATGAGTATCCAGCACAGACCCGAAAAACAGTTTACATTCATTCTCGATCTGTGCAAATCCATGAACACAAATGTCAGTGTTCCTGTGTCTGCTATGGGAAATACTTCATGTTGTTTTGAATGCACTTGTGAAGGGAGTAGGCATTCAGGTCTTCTTCCACTTCCAGTTCTCCAGTCTCTCGCACTAAGAGAACGTCAGTACACAGCTTCAAGATTCGGTCTATGTTGGGGAGCTCCTCAAACATGATGGAGTGAGAGATCCCACTGAAAAATTCACAGACGAACTTCCCTATCACCAGGACAACCAAGGCATAGAGTTCCATGATGATGAAAAGGAAGGAAAGAGTTCAAATCATGCCATGAAGAAGGGTGAGTCAAATGTGAGGGAGCTCATCTACACAGCTACACATAACCTGCCAGTTTGAGAGAACATTTGCTTCTAATGAGGACCTTGTTTCTGCTGTGTGGCGGGATGAAGGAAAATAAGGTCTCTTCAAACACTACGGAAATCTGGGAATATGAAGAGCTGATGCTGCTGATTTCAATGGCCTCACCCCAGGCACTGATGGTCTCACATTCTGTCTCCCACAGCTTGGAAGTCACAACAGGAAATCCAACAACTGCTGGGTGCTCAAGGCCAATGACGGTTTCCTATCAAATATTTTCTAGTAAAGTACATGCAGCTGGTGACAGACTAACATTGACCTGTCGTCCCCTGAGAATCTTCCTATAGGAGTTCTCCAAAACCATGCCAGAAGGCCTTATCTCCTGGGAAGACACAGTCTCCTGCCTTTGTCTCTCTGTGGAGAAAGATTTCATAGCTGGTTCACACCCATGGGCCTGGTGACGACATTGGGAAGGTCACCAAAACTGGGCAATGTTTGGGCAGAATGTGACCTGTAGCTAACCTAACAGCTTTTGAATAATTTTATTTCAATAGCAAACTGGTGCAAAGGATGTTTCTGACTTTTTCCCACTGGAGAGCAGGAATTAAGGGTCATTCCTTACAAACAGGAAACCTTCAACAGATAACAATGACAGACATGAACTTGAAAATCTCAGAAAACTCCCTTTGCAAAATGCTGTAATAGTCAAATGGTACAATAAAGAAATAACCCCCCCAAACTAGCACATAAAATCACCTCTACTTCTATCTTACCTAATGCTATTTTAATTTTACATAAAGATTCCTTCTTACCCATAACCAGCCAAGAATCTGAGGCTTGTTGGACTGACTTTGTCACTGAATATGAAGAGCTCAGGACTCTCTTCAGATTGTTTGTATCTTTTTACAAGCTGATTCAAAACCCACCACTCACAAACTCCCTCACCAGAGGCATTTTTGACCAGGGAAACCATAGTGTTTTCCCATCTGCAGTCTATTGACAAAAAGAGAAATGTTAATGTATATATAATGGGAATGCAAAAGTGAAACTGTTTTGAGTCAGATACTTCAAATATCTTCATGATAAAATGACTGAGCAATGTAGGAGTAAAAGTTGGTTATAACTCTCCTGAATCCCATTTTACATTATTTCTGTACAACAAGCATAATATCTGGACTTCTTTAATTTTCCTTCTGCAAATCTCCTCTGAATATGCATTAAATAAATAAAACGCTGCTTATCACCTGCATGTTCTTCTGTAGAACCGTCAAATCATTTTGACATTTTCAGGCCCAAGCATCAATGACAGTCAGTCCGGCTGTAATTCAGGCCTAAAGAAACACATTGAACCCAGCTGGAGAGTGATCAGCTTCTGCAAGTCAAAGTGAAACTACCATGGTCAGCTGAGATCACGCATGGGCAGGGATGGCTGGAGCAGGGGAGAAATGCAAGGGTTGGCTTCTGAGCATGCATTTTCTGCTGCAGCACAGCAGACTCAGCATCTGTCAGAAAGCCTGGAGAAGACCAGTGCCCATCCTGTAATCTGGACCCTGACCAAGACCACCAACATTTATTTTATTGTTTTTTACTTGAGTTTTTAAACTGAAAAGTAGTTAAAGTAGCTACATAAGTCCCACAGCCCTGGAGGAACCACTGTGGAGTCTGCCTAGGCAAAATGAGGGGAGAAATATTACTTCATCAAGAATAAAACCAGATGAAAGCAATTCTGCTTGTTCCATTTGATTTTCTGTAGGCCAAGTAACATGGTATTGTTTCAAGCTTAGAGTACCGGGAGCTCATTTGTTACACTCTTTGAGGGAGAGCATTTATGACCTTTAAAATCATGGCATCATGGAATGTTTGGGTTGGAAGGGACTTTTCAAGGTCATCTAGTCCAACCCCCACCCTGCACCAAGCAGGGATATCTGCAACTAGAGCAGGTTGCTCAGAGCCCTGGCCAATGTCACCTGGGATGTTTTCAGGGATGGAGCAGCAACCACCTCTCTGGTCAACCTGGGCCAGGGTCTCACCACCCTCTGTGTCAAAAATGTCTTCCTCCTCTCTAGTGTAAATCTCCTTCTTTTAGCTTATAACCATCACCCCTTATAACCCCTTGTCCTGTCATAGCAGGCCCTGCTGAAAGAATTGTCCTCATCTTTCTGGAAGGCCCTCTTTAAATATGGAAAGGCTTCACTGAGGTCTCCCCAGAGCCTTCTCTTCTCCAGGCTGAACACTCCCAACTCTCTCAGCCTGGCCTCACAGCAGAGGGGCTTCAGCCCTCAGATCATTTTTGTGGCCCTAAAAGATACCCAGAAAGTACCTTTAGAAGAGCAAACCCCTTTACCTTTGGAAAACAGGAAGATACCATCCAAGTTTTGTCCACAAGCAAGGTCCACAGCATCATACCTTCATAGACTGTTTTGGGCTTGAAGGCACCTTTAATACTCATCTAGTCCCTGCAGGGAGCACAGACATCTTTGACTAGATCATGTTTGCTCAGGCCCCCATCCAACTGGACCTTGAAATCACGTTCCTGTATGGTTTGTGTTCATGTTGCCACTCAAACATGCAAGACCAATTAGCTGGCATCCAGTGAGGCAACAGCATGCACCCCACCACAGCTGGGCTTCCTCCAGCCTTGCGAAGGTGTCAGATTCATCACAGGAAGTCCAGATTCCCTCTGAAAAAGGGCACCATCTCATCAAAGCCTTTGGAAGAGATTTGGGTTGCAAGTGCAGCAGAGAGAGCTTTATGCTAGCAGAAGATCCTCATGCCTTCAGTTGTGGTACTCCAATGACAAAGGCAATGAGAAAAGAGCCGGAGAGGAAATTAGAGTATGTGTAATGTTACCAGCAAGGGGAGGCAGAAGGAGATGGTCATAACACATCTGAACTCCTTGGGACCTGTCCCTTTACACAACCAACCCCTGGGCTTGGGTTTATGATCTGCTGAGTTTGGAGCCTGGACAAGGGCAGGATTGGGATTTGCATTTCATGCATTTTGCAGGTCTCAAGCATACAGGTCATTTCTGCATATTGAGAAGACAGAAAGACAGTGCATAATCTCCTAGTTGTTCTTGAGAGGGCAAAGCCTGCAGCTGTGCTGGTCACCTGTCATTGTGCAACTAGTCTTCTCCATAGCAAGAGATGACCTCTGTTAGATTTCTGGTTCAGTAGCAACTCTAAATAACAGTCAGTGGAACTGGCTTTGGGAGGTGCCTGTCAGCCCAGGAGAGGCAAGGAGCTTGGCAACCACTGGTGTGGCTTTCTACTTGCACAGCACATCCCTGAAGCAAATCTTGAAGCTATGTTGTGAATGATTTCTCATATCACAAGCTTCATCAGCTTGAAATGCAGGACTGAAGGAGTTCCTTCCATGACAGGAGGCTCACTGAATGGTTCTGAATACTCCTTCTCCTCCAGCCATTTTTCAGCAGTCCTAAGTGTCCACCGAAATTCTTCATGTGCCCTACAAAAAACTGCAGAAGTCCAGCAGCACAGTAGGGCAGGGTTGTGCTGCAAAGCTTCTGCTACCTTGGCCATTAAGCGTACAACCTGCCTTTCCTGTTGCATGCTTGCAGGTTGCTTTGATCTTGCATTCTCCAAGTTTTTAATACGGCAATGGATTTCTTCCCTTTTCCTCCTTCTTAAGTAAGAAGCAACCTCAGGTAGCCCATGTGCAACCAGGGTGGAATCGCTCCTGTTGTAAAATCTCTCTCGATGCCAGGCAGAGCAGCAATGGATGGACTCTCACAGCATTTCCCAGTGCAGCAAGTCAGGGAATATTTCTTGTGCTTCTATTACACGAGTCCCGGGAGCTGAACGAGTTGCCCCTTGTCACACAAGCAAGTGAGATGTCTGGGACACCTGGTGTCCCTGTGCAGGGTGTGATGTCAGAGCAGTCATCCTTATACTGACTTGTGGTCCTGGGTGCATCCGTGGGTGCAGGGGAGCTGGGGCAGCTGCTGCTGTCGAGAGCTGGAGAGCCCCAGGAGAAAGCTGGTGCTGCCTGGCCAGGGGTGCTGGAGCTGGCAGACTCCAAGCTGCCGCTGGAGGCTGGAAGGGGCAGAGGCACTCAGCATCACAGTGGCCATGCCACACACTGAGCTTGGCGTGGGCTTCAGGGGCCAGTGCTGGCAGTCTGATGGAGAAAGGAATGGTGATGAACGCCAGCTGCTCCAGCACAAGGTAGACGTGTCCCTGCTCTTCTTCCCTCTGCCCTGCTTCCCTCTCCTCTGTGAAGCTGAATCCCAGACTGATGGGGCAGTGCAGGGCCAGGAGCGCACAGACAGCACCTGGCACGGCTCAGCACTTGCACCCTCCAGTCTTGGGATCAGGACCATCCCTTGAAGGGGATATGGACCCCTATTCTCTGCATTTCCCACAGAAATATGCCCTTGTCACTGCAGAGTGGACACTGGAAGCGGGAGAAGCCATCATGCAGAGCCTGTCCCTGCAGGAGAAACATCAGGAGCGTGATGGAGGACCTTGGTGCTGCTCCCACTCTGCAGACAGCTCGCAGACCTCCTGGAGGGGACAGAAACACAGCAGCAAGCAGGATTAGTCTCAGCTCCTGGAGGGACTTCCTTTGGCTCTGACCCGCGTTGCTGCCCCTTGCCTCAGATGCTTTGCCCCAGACAGATGAGGGGCTGTGGAGTCACTCCAGGCAAGCACAGCTGAGGGACCAACGACCTCCCCTGGCAAAGGACTTGTACATTTTCTACAGGCCCTGCACACACCAGTGTTTCCTGGCAACCCTGCGGGCAAAGCCAGGTGGGAAGGGTGTATAGCACCTTCTTTTGGGTGAAGAAGATGGGAAGGAGGGGGCAGACAAGTTCCAATGAATGCAAGGCGAGGGATCCTTTCAGGATGGCTCTCTGCACAGAGGTTTTTGCAGAGTCTCCATCAGCACGGTGGTTAGAGCAAGGCAGAGCACGTACCTACAGCACTGTCCTGCAGCCTGTGGAGGATGGGAGGGCAGAGGAGGGCTGGGCTGGAGGAGCTGGCTCCTGCCTGCCAGCCTTCTTGGTCCTGGGGGAGCTGCCTGCAGGTGGCGGGAGCACGCTGCAAAGAGACAACAGGAGTCAGCAGAAGTGTGGGGCTGGTTGGTCGTCCACTGTTGCCTGGGAATCGAAGCTCCCCAGGCTGGCAGAAGAAGAAGGGCAGGTGGAGCCCTTTTCCATGGCAAGGGGGAGCCTTTCCAGAGCCCCACTGGACGGATGGCAGAGGACTGCAGCTCATCTCTGCTGTAAGGATAAGCAGAAGCGGGGTGCGCTCAACAGCCGTCATCTTCCCCACGGTCTGTGATGGTGCAAGGAAGCTCTGAAAATACCATGGGGTGTCTGTCAGGGACCCTGTCGAGTCCCTACAGCCAAAGTGGACAAAGAGGCTACCTCTTCTCCACGTGTGCACGGGTCCCTTTCTTCCCTCCACACAAGGGTCTCACCTGGCAGGCAGCTTTTTCCCCATGTCTTGCTGCCCTGTGCCCGGCTCCTGCCTCGGCAGCACAGGGAGGGAAAACTCCACCCAGATCTGCTGCAGCTTGCTGGGAGACGTCTCTGCACCTGGGGAAGGAACAAGGCTCTTCAGAGCAGCAGTGCATTTGAACGAGTCTGTGGTCACCTGGTGGGGGGCAGGGCCCCACTCTGCAGGTGCACAGCAGGGCCCCCTTCCCATAGCTGTTCTCTTGCTCTTTTCTGCAGCCTTCTTGTGACAGGTTGAGAAAGCCTTGGCCACCGATGGGATCACTGGGAACTGAAACCTGCAATGCAAATGAGTACGCAGGTTTGAAGAAGGGTGGCACCCTCCCCTCTGTGGCTTCCCAGCAGCACTACTCCTGTCTGTGGTGCCAGGCTTGGCATCCCTTCCCCTTTGAGGCCGTGCACAGCTTTGATTGGCAACCTCCCCCCAGCGTCAGAAAACGCAGCTTCCAGTGCTCTCCATGTGCAGCTGATTCTTTCTGATGGGAGTGACGCCCGGCTGGGTGTGAGAAGAAATGTCACAGTGCCCGGGTACTCCAGGAGAACACTTGTGGAGCCCCAGCTCAGCCTTATTTAACCAGAAACCAGTCCCCTCAGTGGTGATCCCGGACTCAATGCCACCTGTTGACTCCAGCAGCACGTGCTCCTGGAAAGGAGCTGGGAAACTGCCCACTCGGTCAGCCGAGGGCTGCTGAGGAAGTACACTCACCTTGAGAATGCGTGGGTAGGAGCTGCCTGTGTCCCCTGAGCTCCACCACTGACCACTGCACCTGCCATCTACAGCCTCTGCAAGGAGACATGGAGCCCTTAGACAGTTTCCAAGGCAACTTTCCTTGCTGATGGACAAGTCCATGGGGGAGAGGGTGGGACAAGGCATTTGAGGCAGAGGAGGCAGGTGGTGCCCTTCTCTGGGGCCACCTCCACCACCTGCTCAGCGCAGTGATCTGAGCAGAAGATCTGGGCAGAGGGAAGGGATGGGTGAGGGGGGAAGCACTGGACTCTTCCCTGATGGTGCTGGCCAGGAGGGGAGAGGAGGCACCTGTACAGTGGATAGCACTGTGTGACGCACTTGCCCTCGGCAGCACAGGGGAGATGGAAGCTGTGTTCGCAGCCCATCTCCTGGCAGGTGGTGGTGGCCCCACTCTCACCGCACACGCAGCAGTCCTGGAAGGGTCACAGCAGCCCCATCAGCACCAGCCTCAGAGCCTCCACAGCCAGCCTGATGCCTCGGGGCAGGGTGCAGGATGTGGCTACTGCTGGTTCACCCCCTGCAGATCTGCCTGGTGGACAAGGCTCCTGTGCTGGAGCCTCTGGGGAAATGCCAGGAACAAGACTTTTGCTGTAGAGATGGTTGGAAGGGCTGGGATTTCTTCCCTGGGGTCTGGGCTAAGGTCCCACAAACCTCTCCTGGCACAAATCTCCCCATTCTTATCAGGTCCTCACCTTCCACGCTGCTCCCTCAAGGACGTGGATGACATCTGTCCACAAGTATCTCACCCAGCCAGGTTTCTGGATGGGCAGCTGGGAGAGCTCCCTGGAAAAATACTACAGGAGAGAGGAGAGGAGGTGATGGGGAGAGTGGGGCAGGGGCTGCCTGTCAGAGAGCAGGAGGGATCCCCCTGGAACTCACCAGACAAAACCTGTGGGCACAGAGCCCCAGCAGCTCGAGCTTGGTCCCACAGAGGCCCAAGGTGAGATCTGCACAGCAGCAGAACATGCAAACTGGAGGGGACAGAGCAGAGGCAGCAGGGGTGAGCCCCTCTGCGGGGCCGGGGCAGCGTCCCTCAGGGAGTACCCCCTTGGGCTGCTCTGTCCCTGCCTGGCTGGCCAATGGACAGGGCTGGGGGCTTTGCAGAAGAAGGGGGCATGGGGGTCCCTGCAGGTGCCCCCTACCCAGCCTGGCCCTGATAGCTGAGGGGAGCTTGGACCCTGCCCCAGGGCACCTGGGGAGCTCCTGCCTCCCCCTGGCACCACCCTCGTCCCCATGCTGACCACCCCAGTGACCCCTCGGCCAGGCTGCGGGAGGGATGCTTTGTTCTCACCAGGCTCCATTGAGACAGTGGTCTTCCACTCACCCTGCAACGTGGCCAACCCCAACAGCAAGTGCTTGGAGTTTGTGTCCCAGCAAGGCTACTGTCCTCCCCACAAACACTCCTCTGATCTGAGGAGAACCAAGATGTGGGTGAGCTTGCAGCACAGTCCCAGAGCCCCGAGGTATGGGGTCCTCCTTCTCCCCCAGCAGCTCCCCACCAGTCCCGTCCCTCCCCTGCGCTCTCCTCCCTCACCTCACCAGGTCGCAGTGACCAACAATCTGGGCCCCACATTCTATTTTGTGGGCTAGGCCACAATGGCCACCAAGACAACAGCCTGCTGGCAACCTGGAGATGGGTGGGGGCGGTGGAACTGGCCTTTTCCCTTGGCAATAAATTGCATTTGGAGCTGGTGTTGGTTTCTCCTTGGGGCTGTAGGAAACTGCAACTGGCTGTGGGGCAGCTTTGGAGGGGGCAGGTGGGAGTGCTGATCTGTTGGAGGGTAGGAAAGCTCTACAGAGGGACCTCCATGGTCTAGCTGGATGGGCCAAGGGTTGTCAAGCCCTGGAACAGGCTGCCCAGGGAGACCCCATCCCTGGAGGGACTGAGAAGATGTGTAGCTGTGGCGCTGAGGGAGATATGGATATAGTGGTGGACTTGGCAGTGCTGGGCTAACAGTAGGAGTCAATAACCTTAAGGGTCTTTTCCAATTGAAATGTTCTAGGAGTCTGTGATGCCAAGATTCACTGATATGGTCCCCGGGCAGCAGGTCTGGCTGCTGCTTTCGACATCCGGGCTGGTGCTGGAGGCCCCCGATGGCAGCTGCCTGGTGGCACTGGGGCTGCTGGGGCCAGCGAACTCCATGCTGGTTCTGGAGGCTGTAAGAAGCAGGGAGGTGAAGGCACTGCCGAGCTGTGGGACAGACCCAGCACTGCTGCTTGAGCTGACTGAGGGTAAACTTTTTGCTAAAGCCAAGGCTGTGAACCCAGAACATTTGAAAGGGGCAGAGACGAGCACAATGCAAGGGAACAATTCAAAGAGAAGGGGGGAACTTCAGAAGAAGGTCAGCACAGTGACCAAGCAAACCAGTCTGAAATCAAGAGACCACCGACCAGAATTCAGTGAGTGATCTTGGGGATCAGGTAATGGGCAGTACGGGCATAACTGAGAGGCATGAACTGGGGGAGGAGTCCCTCTCCAGAGTCACTCAGCTCGAACTGTAACCTGACATCTGCAGGCACCTTCTGAAAGATTACTGGGAAATTCCTTTGGCCACTTGAAATGACAGCAGGTGCCAAAATGTAAGGCACCCAAACCTTTTGCCATGTGTTGTGTTCAGGGCTTTATTACTCATTTCAGTAACTTGGAAAGACAAACTCCAAAGGCTGGAACATGCACCACCTCATCCCATTTTTTCTTTGTTGTTAAGAAACCATAAGCTGTACCAAAGTATCTTAATTAAGAGTGACGTTAAACAGTCACTTCTCAACATCCTCTAATTTGTAGAGGGGCGACCACCGATTACAGCATTTTATCAAGGTTTTCTTGCCCACACTCCTGCCAGGTGGACCCCCAGTATCTTCCCAGTGGGCTAACACACAGCCCAAGGCACTTTTCTTGAAAATTCCTCTGCTCTTTGTCCACGCATCTTAAATTATGCACGGGATGGTCTTGCACAAAACACAATCACCACAAAAATAACACCCAATGAGAACTATCAACAACAAAAGTATGTGTAGCTGCCTCTGCTGCTCTTGATGCTTCCTGTTGATCTCTGCGATGCTCTTGAATCTTACCTGTGTGTCTGGTGCTGCTCCAGCCTTCTGAGGACATGGGGGGAAAGGTGCCTGCAACTGTGTCCCCTGATCAGTGGTTGCTCCACCACCAACAGCTACACCTAGATGGTTTCCAAGGCAACTTTCCTTGCTGATGGACAAGTCCATGGGGGTGAGGACGGGACAAGGCGTTTGGCTGCCCTGCCACATCCAGGCTGGCCACCAGTGCTTGGGCGGCTCCCCCTTCAATAGGCTTCCCAGAGGCGCTGAAGCAGCCCTCACAGACTGAGCAACTCACCGTGTGAAGCAGTGCGATCTGGCTGGCCTTGTTCTCCAGCCCCGTGACACACTCATAATAAAATCTCATGCAAAGCACGTTGTCTTTGCAGGACAGAACACCTTGAAGATGAAGTCAAGATGCTGACTGGTCCTCAGATGGAAAGAGTACAAGAGGATGGTCTCTTGTACACAATTCTCCACCACGTGCCGCGGGAAGGGGGTGGCTCGTGATAGCCAGCTGTAGTTCAGTGGCTTCATCTTGGCATCGCCTGCAAGAGGAGGGGAGGAACGTGTTCAGTGCCCCAGTAGGCCAAAGGAAAAGGGAAAGCTTTGCCAAAGATCCACATTCTCTCTCCACTCATGTTCTTCCCCTTAACAAAACAAATCCCTCTGATGTCTGACTCTCTCCTTTACAAACCAGAGAGCGTTTCCTTCCCTTGCACACCCCAAGGAGCACGGCCTCTCCTGCTTTTCTTGTGGCTTGATCGCAAGCAGATCCCATTCCAGGTGGCCTGAGCTACCCTTGCAGGATTTCTGCATTCTCCCTGTCCACACGATCAGACCCTTCTCTCTCCCCAGTGCTCAGTGCTCAAACTTCAGAAGAGTCGAGACCCCGCAGGTCAAGACGGAGAAAACCGGCCCCGCCACTGACAAGATGTCAGCCGCATGAGATGTGCTGCATGTTGCACGTAACAGAACAGCTGCCAGTGTGCGTGGACTACGGGCTCCGGGACCCTGGCAGGTGGGATGGAATGCGTGTGTAGCGGGAACAACCACCTGCGTGCCCGGAGGGGGGCGGCACCCTAAAGGAGGAGGAGGGGGTGGCAGCGGCAGCAGGAGGAGCGAACCATTGCGGGCTGGGGTCTCCGGAGTCTGGGGGGCGTGGCACACCACGCAGGGGGCCTGGCCTGGCCCATTGCCATAGCAGCATGTGGTGACGTGACCAGGCCCATCCCTTGCGACATGGCCCCGCACAGGCCTTGGCTCGACCCGGTGCTTCCGTGACCCGCCCTCCCTCCCATCCCCGGGAGTCCCTCGGCTCTCCTGGACCCCCCCGGCCCGGGGGGCCACTGTGCTGGGCGCCCCCCCAGTGACCCAGCCTGTCCAGCGCGGCTGCTCCATCCAGCTGGCCCGTGTGCCCAATGCCTCGCTCAAGTGTCGGAGCTGAGCGACTGTTCCATCAGCAGCTGGGGTCCACAACCACAAGATGTGAGTTTTCCTCTCCCTTCGCCTCCCGAACTGGTAGGAGAAGAGGGCAAAAATGTACAAACCCTGCAGGTCAAGATAAGGAGATTTTTATACAACAACAGACTGGGAGAACCAACAAATACCAGCAAGGATAATAGCAATGAAACAATACACACAAAGAAGCAGTGTAGAACAAATTGAGAAGGGGCTCCAGAGCCCATCCCCAGCCCACCCCCAAGCTCCCAGGCTTTGCCTGGTCTACCCCCACCCTTATATAGCGGGCATTATGTCAGCGTGGTATTGACTAACCCACTGGCAGGTTTGGTTGTCTACCCCGATTGTGGTTGTGTCACCCTCCCTGCCAAGTTCTGGTGAAAATTAACCCTATCCCAGCTGAAGCCAAGACATTAGCTACCCCTTACTCTCCGCCATCTATGGCATGCCCAGCAGAGTTATTTCACAATTAACGACATACAACTTAATGCCCTGACCATTCTCACCCCAAATTAAGTCCCCCTGCAGTACACATTGGACTGCTCGTCCTCCCGCTTCACCCACCAGGTGCACCCAGGCCCTTGAGCAAAAGCAGTCCTGCGAACAGGGGCTTGCCTTGGCCTGAGGCAGGACTGACCCCGACCATCTTCCCTATGACGCTGTCCGTGTGCACTGCGGGGACTTCATATCCTTCTACAGCGCGCGGCAGCTTTGAGTGGGCAGGGACAGATCAGCTGGTAGTTCCTTTTGTGTTAACTGACCAGGTGGCCTTTGCTAAGTGTGTGTCCCTGTGTTGGAAGGTCCCACCCCCCATTGGTGTCCGTGCAATCTTTAACAGTCTGTTCCACCGGTCAATTTTCCTGGGGGCTGGTGCATGATGGGAGCTGTGACATTCCCACTCAATGTTGTCCTCAGCCCAGGCGCCTTTCTCTGACAGCCCTTGTGAGGCAGAAGCAGGTTCTGGAGGCTGGCTTTGGACTGGACTTCTGATGTGCAGAAACAAACTCTATAACCCATGGAAGATTATAAAGCAGGTATGTTTATTATGGCGCTGGGCACGTGGGGGATCTCTCCTCCTAACACGCGCACTGGGGTTCAGCAACAATCAATTCTTATAGAAAGATTACATACATATGCATTACATTTCCAGGAAGCCTATTACATATTCAGTAGAATTCCATGAAGTCCTTATCATAACATATATAGTTCCTGTTCAAACCGGTTTTGTTACTAACTGCACAGTGTTAAGCAAGGGAAGGCTCTAGAAGCCTCTAAAGCACAAGTGCTGAAGAAGATACACCTCTTCTTGGAATTCATTTGCAAAGACCCACCTTTGAAAATAGTTATGAATATCTATTAGTAAAAGGAATATAAACCGAAAACAGGAACTGTACAGGTGTGTGTCTTGGTAGAGCAGAGACTCCTGGTGCACCCAGCTTGCCTCTATTCACTTAATAAATTGTATCACAATCCCATTTGGGACTCGTTTTTTTTATTACAACTGGGGGCTTGTCCAGGATGGTCTTGGTTCTTGAATCCTGACTTGATCTAGGAGGGGCACCCCACCATTTGGTGGCTCCTGTTCGGGTTGGGTTGGAACTAACACCATCCTGAACCTGAATAGGGGCAAGCAAAGAATTTGATTTTTTTTAAGCTCCCTTGCTGGATGCAGCAGTTTATTTTCCCTGTAATTCTGTGCGTGAAGATCCAAACGAAGACAACGGAGTTGTAAATATTTGAGACGTATACCTTTTGGTTGGGTGGGATTAGGTTGCTTACGTGTGTGAGAGTGTGACTGAGATGGAATGTAGTTCCGAAGTGAGTGTGGAGGTCTTCTAACCACGGTTCCAATCTCCAAGGGACTTGGCCAGTGAAGGACCAAAGCGATTCCTATAGGATTCGTGGGTGGGTGATAGGTCCTAAGGCCCCTGCAAGGCACTCTCACTAAGGCAACCAAGGGCTGTAGGAATTGCCACATTAAAATTCCTAGATGGGTCAGGCAAAATCAAAGACTCAGGACCTGAAGAAAGGGAGCAAATTATCAGATATACCTCTGGAGAGTCCATTAGGAATAATGATCAGAAATTGGAATGAAAGGGGACCCAGAAAAGGAAAAAAATAAATTAAAATCAGTTCAATATTGTATGGTAGAATGGCCAAAGGAACCTTTAAGACCACATGTCTTTTGGCCTGTTTGTGGATCTTTTGAAGATTGGGTTTGCCAGGCTTTAAATATGTATGTTAATTCGAAGGAGCCTTTTAGTCAGGAGGAGAGTGATTATGCAGGATTATGGATCAGGACTTCACGTCCTTTTCCAGCCTTGATATTTACATTAAAAACAGGTGAAAAGCTTAAGGAAGAGGAGAAGGGCAAAAAGGAAAAAGAAAGAGGTGATAAATGGGAGCCACTGGATAACCTACCACCTCCATATCCTAACAATCCAACTTTGGCAGCTACCCCTCTGGTGGCAGTACTACCTTCTTCACAACCACCATTGCCCCTGCCTCCAACACCAACATCACCGGAATTAGATCGACCCCCGGCAGCATGTACGAGAATTAGGACTGCCATACCTGAGGGGACTTCTCTATATCCCTTATGAGAGGTACCCCTCGGAGGCAATCAGGGAAGCATGGGGTTTGTGGCAGCCCCACTAAATACCACAGATGTAAGAAATTTCAAGAAGGAAACGAGGACTCTCTTAGATGATTCCCTTGGAGTAGCCGAGAAACTGGACCAATTCCTAGGTCCTAATACTTATACTTGGGAGGAAATACAGTCCATTTTAGGGATCTTATTTACTGCTGAGGAAAAGCTAATAATTAGACAAGCTGGAATGAGGATCTGGGAAAGACAGAATCGGGCAGGACCCTCGGGAGACCAGAAATGGCCAAATGTGGATCCCCACTGGGATCATCCACAACCTCAAGGAAGGCAGAATATGAGAGATTTGAGAACATTAATCATTGTAGGTAGTTAGGGTCTGGCGGCTGGAAGATATCGCGTTGTACGGAAAGATAGGGTCCCTAGCTTGATAGCCTGATAGCCAGTAGTGCTTAGTTTATGATGTAAGCAGACGGAAGTGACATTGTAAACTGAAGCTATATAATGCTGTGTCACTCACTAATAAACGCCATTTGCCGTCCACCACATTGGTGTCAGCGTGCTGATGGACCGCGCGGCTAGGGGTTGGTCGCCGTGCCGTTCCTGAACCAGGTCGCCACGCCTACGACAGGCAACAAATCATACAGGGAATAACGGAAGCGGTTCCCCAAGGGCAAAATATTAATAAAGCATTTAATGAACAACAAGGGAAAGATGAATCTCCAACAGAATGGTTGGAGAGGTTAAGGAAAAGTTTACAAATGTATTCTGGAATTGATCCGAATACTGTGGCTGGAACCGCAATCCTTAGAACACAATTTGTGGCTAAATCCTGGGGGGACATAAGAAGGAAATTAGAAAAATTAGAAGACTGGCAAGAGAAGAGATTAGAAGAATTGCTTAGGGAGGCACAGAAAGTTTATGTTAGAAGGGATGAGGAAAAACAAAAAGCTAAAGCTAAGATCTTTGTAGCAGCCGTAAGAGTGTTGACTCGATTGGAAATGAGAACATGAATCTATACTATAAAAAAGAAAATGGGGAATTGTGAAATATGTTCACTTGATTCGTGTCTGTGTGAAGCAATACAGGGGCTGCATGGTAAAATGTGACTTTTTGTGTGTATCTATCCTTTAACCTTCCTTGTATAGCTGCTGGAACGTATATAGCTCCTGTTCAAACTGGTTTTGTCATTAGCTCTGCGGTGTTGGGCAGGGGAAGCCTCTAAAGCACACGTGCTGAAGAACAAACCTCTGGAAGCCTCTAAAGCGCACGCGCCGAAGAAGATATGCCTCTTCTTGGAGTTCATTTGCAAAGACACACCTTTTTATGAATATGCTTAGTAAAAAGAATATAAACCGATAATGGGAACTGTACAGGTGTACATCTTGGTAGAGCAGAGACTCCTGGTGCACACAGAGCTGTTTGCTTGCTTCTATTCGCTTAATAAATTGTATCGAAATTCCCATTTGGGCCTCAGGATTTTTTATTACACCAGCCATTCTCAGGAAAAGTAGCCTTTCCTAAGGAACCAAAACCACTTCAGTCTGTGCATGTGATGCAACGGAGACAATACAAAGCCTTATTTTGAGCTCCTGAGGCTCGGCAGGCTCCTCCCCAGAGAGAGTGAAGTTCTCTTTCCTGCTCCCTTTTCTCCCCAACAAAACCAGCAAGTTTGGCAGAGGAAAAATGCAAAGGTGAACTCTGCCCCGCCTGCGCGCTCAGAAAGATGCACCACACGCTGCTAAGAGGAGCTGTTATGGCTTCTAAACGCCGGCCGGCGAGGCCCTCGGGCCGCCCCCCCGGGAATGAGCCGGGGGCGCACCCCCCGCCGGCCCTTCCCGCCTTCTGCGCCCTAGCAGCAGGGCCCGTCAGAGGGGGCGGAAGAGCAGGGGCTCAGCGGCAGCCTTTGTGGGTCCAGGTGGGTGACAAACCATGTGGGAAGGACCAATTTTTCAC
>JANHFX010068091.1:0-14752 GCA_027560015.1 Chloroceryle amazona
AAGACTTCTCAGTTGCTTCCGGGATGTGCTCTATCTACTTCCTGCAAATGTTAATTTTATTTTGTAAAGTGTCTATCAAAACCTGTAAACATTATTCCAGCCTGGCAGTCCATAGAAAAGAAAAAGAACAATTATCCTTTCAGGGAACTGTCTAGAAAAACATGTGGTCAGTGAATGTGGTTGACATATCACGGTTAAATATTGAGACATTTCGTATACAGCAGGAAATGCCCAAAATAGCAAACTTGTTATTTCTCTAAAACACTTGCAGATAATTACTTGTCAGCATTTAGTATATACTTCATTTGCTTAGTGAAGCATTTATTTGACCTTTGTCGTACTCTATAAAATAAATTAAAAAAAAAAAATCACACATCTTTCTTTAGCTACAAGTAATGTAATTTTAGAAAAATCTAATCTACCACAAACTATATTTACTGTTATAAACCTGATAGTTGGAGGCTTTTGGTGTATTGTTTGTAATTCCCAGTCGGAGGCTGTGCTGAACACGATGTAATTTACTGAAAGTCCATGTAACTCACGGAAGGGGATGCAAGGAATGCCAATATTCCCATCAACTGTAAATTGGTCTGAAACAATATTATTTGTTTCCATTTTCTTCTGAGGAAATATAACAACCCTTAAACAGATTTTTCCCTCATGCAAACAAAGTCTTTTTGTTTCCAAAGTTAGATTAATGTGTTTCTGGTATGATTTAAAAATAATTAAAAAAAAAGAATAAAAGTGATTTTAGAATTCCGTAAAAGTCCAATCCCATGTTTTTTTCAGAATAGTGTTGGCTTATGTTTACATTGTTTATGAAGTAGTGATGCTTCCTGTACCTTCAAGTGCTTGAGCAAGGAAGTGTCTGATGCATTAAGTGAATAAAAAAATATATTAAAATATTATTGAGAAAATCCAAACACAAAATAATAACAACAAAAATAAATAAAAAAAACCAAATAATAGTAATAAAAAAAAACAAACCAAAACCAACCAAATAATAAAATCCCCCATAGGAATTAGTTTTTTGCCCGAGGATTTGGAGGTGATTATCCTTTTAAATTAGCCACTAGTGGAATTTGGCCATCTCTTGCCTTACAGGTTATAAACCTTTTCCTCAGGCCTGAAAAGCCTGTTGGTAAGGAACATTGGAGGTGCATTGCTAATTATTCTGATTTCTGTTGTTAACCATTGCAAGAAGGCACATGGGTGGAATATGTTTTCTGGACATTTAAAGATACTGTCTTCTTCACTAGGGACAAATACAACTATAAAAATACATCCTGAGTAATCTCTTTATAAGACAATGACTCTAACAGGTAATGAGGATTTTCCTTTTATAGGCTGGGTAGAGTAGTGAAGTCATCTTTGTCAGTTATTGAAGCAGCAGGAGTGCAGCAGTCCTCACAGATGTTGAATTTCTCCCCTGCAGAGTACTTTGTCTTGTCACTGGGGTTTGATTTTCTATGTGGGCTCAGTAAACCTTCTTTTAAGAACAAATCTCTATTAACTGGAAGACAGCAATTAGCTGCTTCCATCGTTCAAGATGGATCTGTAAGTGAACATCTGGACAGGGTAAAATCTGAACTAATATTTTGAACGGGTATTAATCTAATATTGCAGCAAAGTTTATTCCTCTTGTACCGCCAAGCACAACTTCAAACATAGGTTTTAATGTACTCATTTTGATTGCTCCTGTTCTGAACAAGCCTGATGGAACCATGTTAACTGTGAAGTGCTAAATGTAGAACTGACACTGGTATATAACCTCCCCAGGGAACTGAAGAATGTCTTTTGTCTTGAAATTTTCAAGTAAAATGCTGCATTAATATCAGTTTGTGACAATGAATAATATTCCTGCTGATCTCTAGAGCTTCTGCAAACCCTGAAGCAGGGATTATGTATTCTATTTATTGCCAGAGAAAGTTAATTGTAAAATAAACTCCTTTATCAAAGGAGGTGATATGAAATATAATAAATTGTGATATAGCCACTATCATAATAAAGAATCATGCTTCTGGAAGCCTTTTTTAAACCAAAGTGTTATAAAAATCATCTTCTCCCTAGACTAAACAAACAATTAACAAATTCTGTGAACTAAGTGACAGCTCTGCAAGCTCTCGTGGTGCTCCTGGGAAAAGGAATTTAGGTTTCCCATAGCTCAGAGCATGTATAAAAGGAAAAATCAAAATCAAGGCAAGGAATGGAAAAGTATGGGCAGAAGTTTCAAGTCAAGTCGAGAAGTTATATCAGAGCAACTCCAGTCCCCCAGTGTAACTGGTATTTCAGCAAAAGCAGAAGTTGGACGTTTCCTAAATCTGTATATGTAGCATGGTTAAGTATATTGGGTATAAAAGAAACAGTGCAGCTTCTTCCCTTTACCTCTCTTGTTTGTGCTTTTATGGGAAAGGAAATGCTTTGGACGGGGTGGAATTTGGAGAGTACTTAGTAACTGTAGACTCATTGCAATATATTACTGCATAAGGATGTTGAAGGTTAAAACAGGGTGGGTTTCACAACAGGATCAGGCAGTATCTAACTCCCAGAAGAGTCAGGGCTCCATTGTAGAAGATATTTGCTCTATCTTAGGAACCATTTGAGAAGCTGAGTCGATCTCTGATGTAAAAAGTGATTTTAATGCTATGCTTTTATTGCAGCTTTGTCCTATTTTCATAAAACTATGTTTTTGGAAAAAAATGCATTAATTTAAATTTTACCTAGCGGTGAGACTGAATCATAGACATCTGTTGAAATATAAAACACTCCATTCCTATATGTGTGTGACCTGTTAAACTGTGACACTGACTCATTCACAGGGCACTTCAAATCCAGAATATGCAAAAGCCACCCCTACAGCATGTATGTTATTAAATTAAATGGTGGCAGGTTACAGGTGTCTGTACAGGAGCACAGTTGTTTAAAGGTACTGTTAAATAGTTCACTTGCTCCCTGGTATAGCTTTGGCTTCACCCTCCTGGATAATTACTGGGCATATTTTGAGAGTTAAGTGGACATCCTCAGTAGGCATATTCATTGCAGACAGCTCAGTGCTGGAGATTTACTATTTCTGTATGGACCATTCCAGAGGATTCGACCTCAGTGATAGAGAACAGCTCAGAGTATTTTTAATTTATTGGTATAGATGCAGCTGAAGAAAACTGGGGCCGTTGTGGGGACCTGACATTGTCAGGTGTTTTTCTGGAAGAAGCATCTTCCCATGACCGGTGCTAGTCAGGTAACTCACACATAACATGGTCCTGGTGAAAATACCAGAATCCCAAAATGTCCTGAGGAAGCATTAAAAACTGACTTGAATTTTAGTAATTACTTTAATTACTTTTACTGCTTTTTAAATTATGACACAGGTTGATGCACTCTGTACACCACAGGCTAATCTTAAGTTCTTTATCTATATAATGCCCTAAGGAAGCCTTATTTTTTTGCATGGTTTTGTCCAATCTTAGAAACAACTGCATATAAAACCTTTTTAAGGCATCAACTTTTTTTTTTTTCTTACTGCATATTTTTGTTCTGTTTTAAAAATATATTTGTAGTTGTTCTGTGTGCCTGTAAAGTCCATCCATTATGGCAGAAGTTCTCTTTGCAGTCCTCTGTGCTTTACAGTCATGGCCGTTGCCCATGACTGTAAGAAGGAAATAATTTTCCCTGAGAGATTCTGTAATTAAGTTTTCAGTCTGTTGATATATTTCTTTTTACATCACACATTATGAGAACTGCTCGGGAATGATTTTTTTCTATGAAACTTACTTTGTCAGAAATGTTTGAATTATCGAAACCAGACCTTCTCTTGGGAATGTTCCAGTTATGGGGTGTGGAAATCAGAAAAAAAAAGCCAAAACCCAAAAAGATATATCTGGGCCTGATTGTGTGGTCAAAACGAAAATAGGGTCTTTTTCTTTCCTTCTGCCTTCCTAAAGTAACATGCAATCTGATACCCAAGATGTTTTATTCGTGATGTAGGAAAATATCACAGTAAGGACATGACCCAGTCACTCCCAGTCGCATGCAAATAGGCTTTTGCTTGTAAAGCAATAACAGGATTTCCTCTTTCTGGTTTGGGTTTGTTTCTGCTTTTGGGTTTGCTTTTTTTGGTGCATGAAAGTTTTAGATCTCAGTTTCATCTGAGTGTTAATAAGAAAGTTTCTGAATTTTCAAGAAGTTTCTCAAAATGGCAAAGAAGGTTGTTGGTTTTTTTTAAAGCTTTAATCATTACCCAATCTGTTAAAAGCATTGTAGCTTAATGATCTATCTCTGCAGAAGCTGTAAAGGAGCTTTTAAAAATCAGATTTGGGATAGAAAATTGTTTCATTCTGTGCAAACTCACGCTTTTCACAGTCAAGAAAGCAGTCTTGCTATTGAAATAACAACTAATAGCCACTTTAGTATTACCTTGAGGTAATTGTAACACGTGCCTGACATCTGTCTTAGTATCAGTGAGACTATGCTCTTCCATATTTATCCTACGTCATTAGTTCTAATGGGTGCTGTAAAGGTTTTTGTGTTTGATTAAAATAGGTGCAGGTGATAGTCAGCTGCAATACCAGGGTGGAATATTTAGGCTCATATCTTTAGCACACGGTCTATAGCACTAATGAGTCCCCCTCGCAATGTGATCTCATCCTTCCTTCTCTTGGTGTGCATTATGCCAAAATATGCCGATGCTGAAGACATGGGACTCAGTAAAATTAGATAATTACACAACCTTGATAGCTTTCAAAGGAGCTCTGACCATAACTAAAATTACTGTGAGAAACTGAGAAGAGTGCGCAACTGTCTGATGCCTTGGCATATTCATGCCTTGTACTCAAATCTCCCCTTCAGATAAATCACACTCACTCATACACCAAAATACATTTTCTGTTTAAAGTGGCACATGGCCTTTCATGAAAATACTGAGAACAGGTGGCATTGGAGAAACAGAATGAAACAATTCTTTTGTTTGGCTTTTTAGAGGAATTCTTTGATGTTTGCTGAAGCTGACCAACACTATGTACTATGGCAGGCACTTAGCTGTCTGCTAGGATAAGGATTTGGGAGGATGGAGAGAGGAGGAAGAATCGGATGTTCTAGCACAGCAGAGACTAACTCAGCTGGAATCCAAAACCAACCTGACAACTGCTGTGTCAAAATAAACAGGCTGGAAAAAACCCAAACATTTGAGGACTGAAGCATGTGACCTTGTCCTTATCTGTAGTAAGGTAAACAAAGAGAAAAGCTTCTTTTAGCAAGGGATTTAATAAATACTGTTTGGGCAATTTTCTAAGAGCTATTCTTACCTAGAGGCGAAGACTGTCCAAGGTGCAGCTGATTAAATCCTGTGTTTAGGAGGCTTAACAGGCCTCAACAGGCTGCAAAGATGTGTCTCTGCAAGCAGCATCTTGTCCATTTGATCGGTCTTAATCCAGAGAGCACATATTGGAAGTGTAGCTGAGGTCTGAGATAAAAATTCCCAAAGGTGCAAAGTCAGGGGTTTCCTTCCCTTAGATTTCAGTGAGATTTAGGCTCCCAGATAATGTTGCAGACATTCATAACTGTTCCAGTTCCACAAACAGTATAATTTAAAATTAGTTAAACCAGTGGAAAAAAAAATAAATTTTAGTTAAAATATGATTTATCCTGAGGCAAGTGCATTTACTAAGAATTTAAATCTAGCTGTACCTTTTTAAGCCGAACTAAAACCAGTGTTTCAGAAGCTGACTTACACTAGGATGTGGCTGTGAATTAGAACTGAAAATGTAGACACGTTGGATGTTTTAAACTTTTTTTTTCTAAAAAGAAAAAGGGGGGATCCAAGAGCTTTTTAGATATTTGCTTCACAGGATTGCTTTTTGCTCAGAAGTAACAAAAGCAGTGAAGGGAATTAGCACTCAACAAATTAAAGGCTCAGGACCCAGGAGCAGCCTTTTAGCATGGCACACTGGCTGGGGCTGCTTTTATGGAATATTTCTGTCCGTTGTTCACTGGTGTGCAGTGGAGAGGGATGTGTAAAATCATTTAGGTTTTATCAACAAGACAAAGGCTGAAAAAAAGAAACTACATTTATGGAGAGATCTTTCAAGTTTAAGTGAGCACTCTTTGCTCGATTGTGTACTCATAGGCCAACATAATTGGAGGTTGCAGATAAGAACAATTTAACTTCTGTTACAATAATGGAGTTTCTTGATTTTCTAATGTTGCACTCCTTTATCCCATGATAATGTTAAATTTAAAGAATTCTGTTTGTTTTAGTAGAAAAAGTCTTCATTCTGATAAGCAGTTCAGCTTCACGTATATTATATGTTGCGTATGCAGCTTTGTGTCAGACTGTTTTTAAACGCTGTCTTCTTGATGCTGATTACAATACAATAACTTTAATGGATTTCAGGTTGAATTGCTGCTCTATTTTGAGCTTAACCCCATTGTGAATTGTGCAAAATGTTGCCAAATGTCAACTGCTAAGGTTGATTTTTTTGTCTTCGGTAAGTGTTTGTGTATTGAATGAATCAAAATCTTGTAGGGAAAATAGCAATAGCAGCTCATGTATTTATAGACTGCATCACAATGGATAGCCAAAAGGAGGGAATGAGCAGCAAATAAAAAATATACTGACAATCATAGCTTTTTAAATTTCAAGTATGCTGAAAAATCCTAGTGCTTTCGTTGTGTAGCTCTTGAGTTTAGCTGTGCCAGCTTTATGTTCTTAGAGTTTTGTGTGCATTGTGCATAAAGCATACTGAGGAAAGCCAGGACTTTTGGTACAATACTGAAGGGTCATCCAGAGTAAGGGGACTATAGATACTATAGACACTACAGATTCTATCAGGCAAAGAATTCCCAAGTACTCTCATTCAAAGCTAATTTCTTCTAAATGTGTCATCAAGGAATTGTGCCCAAATGTGTACACTTGGTTCTACATGGGGCACTGTGAAAGATGGTTACTTAAATGTCATTCGAATTTCTGATATCTTGAAATACGTTAGAATCCAAGGCAATAGTTACAATACTTTGCAGGGAATGTCTTCCACTCTTATGTGTATTTACTGCTGCTTAAGTGTTTGTTACTGCAGAAATACTATAATCCATTCTTACTCAGCTCCAGTCTTGTGATAGCACTGCACTGGTGCTGCACTGCTTAAGCTTCTTGTTTCAGATGTCAGATGATAGAAAAAATTTTTTTGAAATTCTATTTAATTTGGAACTCCTGTGTTTTTATCAAACTCTAGGTTAGATAATAGTATTAAGTTGCCTTTTCCATTAACCGTTCCTTGTAGTTTCTGCTGAGTCCAACATTTCTTCTTTTTTTTTTTTTTTTCCTTTTTAAAAATTTTATTTTTTTCTTTTGTTGGCTGTGCTGTGTATTGCTGGGAAGTTGTCAAATGTAAATGCAGTTTACAGTTGGTGTTTGTAAGCAATCTTGGTTCTGCATGACAGGAAGACATTAAATGTGTTCTGGATCATTTGCTCTTCCTCGTTAGCGAGGCAGATACAGTGGGATACTGAAACATGAGCTTAGAGATGTGGAATGGAAAGTAGCAGGTTGCTTATATAGGTAATGACGCTTAGCTAAGATGATAGCTAAAACATTGAAAGGTATATCTAGTGATATCTGTCAGAGGAATGGAGAACAATTTTTCCCTCTGTTTTTCTCTCATATATGAGAGAATGCACCACATAATTACCACACCTTAAAATCTAGCTTTCATAATATGTCATAGGTGCTGGTTAGTTTGACATTCAAAAAATCACCTCGTAATTGAAAATCAAAATCATAATCTTCTAACTTTTTACTGTACTTCCCAAAATTAATGGAGAGTCTCAGTGAGCTCCTGTGTTTGGTTTATCTCTGTGAGTGTAACATCTGAAATAAAACTGGGAAGACTGAAAGAGCCTCTGCCCTACACAAGAGCAGACCAAAAAGTGCAAAGAAATCATAATAAAAGATTTCCATTTCCTTCGGCAGCCTCTGTCATAGCTACAGGGATTTTGGTGTAGTCTCCAGGAGATCTCACTATACAGCACCAGGCAAATCCTGCACATGCTATTTGATCAAATCTTCTTTAGATTAGTGGTTTTGTTTCTTGATCAGCACTTATAATTAGGATGTGATGTACTGATGTAGCTACCTGGGCAGAAGTCAGAAGCTACCAATGCTGTTACACTGTTGTGTTTGGTGTGAGCATGGTTGTGCCTCTAGAGGCTCTGGCTCTGTAGCCAGGCAAGGAGATTTGCCTGTAGAGCTAGAGGATCAGAGTGTTAAATCAGCTTTTTGTATTTTAAAAACCTATCTGAAAAATCTTCCCCTGACCTGTTTTATCATCTGCTTTCTGATTTCTCAGTTTTTTACTTTTGTACTGTAACAACCTGTTTAGGATTTTTCTGAAGCTGACTCTGATCTGATGAGCTCCTCAAGTTCTGAACTTTCTTGAATAAGCAAAGGTATAGATCCTTTTAGGCCAGCAGAGACATTCAAGGGCTCTTGTTCTTTCCTAAAGGTAAAGGGACGTTTGGTGCCATTCATTCCCCTAAAGCTAAGGGAAGGTTTCCAAATATGGGGCATAAACAGCAGTAGGAAAAATCATTTTCCTGCTCTTTAGAGCTTTTAAATTTATGTACGTTCAGCCTTTTTCCCTTGCTATGAATTTCTGTTGTCTCCCTAATTGCATAAAAGAGGCAGAATATTTTCTGCTTTAATCTTTACAAGTGCATCCTGATGAAGTCAATTAGGCGCTGATTTTCAATAATGCTGATGTTCTCTCTCCAAATTTTAGTGTTTACTGAGAACTGCAAATACTAAATTTAAGGATGCTAAAATCAGGCATGTCAATTGAACTTTGAATTCAGAAGTCTGGCTCAGGTGAATCTCTTTGAAATTCCAGATAGTTTATCCATAGGCTTTTTCAAATAACTACATGAAACTGAATGTTTTAAAACATTTTTAATTGAGAAATGAGCTATCCACTACATTAACACTGCTTTACTTTATGTATTGATTTCTAACCTCAATGCCATTGGTTGACTAATGTATACTAAGGTTACAATATGTGAAACATTATTCATTTTTAATAACAAAAGCATTACTTCTCAATGGCAAAAAGGACATAAAAGAATCACCTTTCATCCCAAGTATTTAGAAGTTAAGGCCTTTAAAGTAAGATGTATGGTTATCAAAGGTGAAAACTGTTTGACTTTTTTTGCATAAGACATCTAAAATATTCATTCAGTGCCAGAAATGCTATCCAGTGGAAACATCAAAGGGAGCAGGGCTCATTAGGAGAACTCTCCTGACTTTGACACATGCTTCCAACATGCCGAGGAACTTTCAGAGCAATGTGAAGGGATTTATCATCCTGACTCCCCAAAATGTCAGTGTGAGCTGCACACTTAAATCACTGCAAACTGCTTTGAAATTCCTCTGCATATTTAGGGAAGTTTAATTGGGATGGAAATATAGTTACAGCAAACATTGGGATAATGCTTTTCCTCCATCACTTTGTGACACTATTGTGTGAAAAACTTCTTCCTTTTTTTCTAATATCGAATATCTCTGATAGCAGATATATCAAATGCTGCTAGTGAAGTGCCTCACTGGTAAGAGCAGGTATGCGGGTGTACATAGCAGACTAGTGGATTACAATGCAGATTCCTATGTATAGGGGTATATTTAAAGAATTGCAGTCCATTATTACTTCTGACATATTTTGAGATGTCCTCCTAAGGAAGCAGTGAAAGTAATTGAGTAAGACTGAGTGTTTAGTTTGGATAAATTAGCCCACACCACATTGTCTTTCTGAGGTGATTATCTGGTCTTTATTATTAAGGTTTTGAGCACATCATTCTTTTTCATAACACACATCAAAACTCCCGAGTTTATGAGACTAGCAGTAGATGTAGTCTACTCTGAATGGGAAAACTGATGCCCTTCTTTCATGCTGTCTGTTTGCTCTGCACTTCCTTAGCTTCTCTTTGACTCACAGAGAGAGGAACTGAAGGGAAGACTCAGGGTAGGCCTGAGCTTTCACACCTGTAGCAGGAAGAAGCAGATACAAAGCAATGGGAATGGCATTAACCACTGAGTTGTAGGAGAAGGAAGGTTTCATTGATACCTTTTTTTAACTAGCACTGTAGTCCCTTGGGAATGTAGTTTTTTTGTTTTCTGAATTCACTTTTTAAATTTTTTTTTAAGCTAAAATCCTCCAAACTGAAGTAGAAATACTTGGTTTAGATCAAATATTTCATTTGATACAAGTTTTTATTTGTTAGCTTTCATGCCCTGTGTCAGTGTGTTGTCTTAGGTTAACCTCACAGGAGATCCAAGACACATAAGGAGCTAAACCATGAAAAATCGATTATTGACACAGATTTTTCTCAGCAGTACCTAGTGACAGGATGAGAGGCAAGGGGCACAATCTGGAATGCAGGGAATTCTGCTTAAAAACAAGAAAGAAAACCAAACATTGTGTTTTTTTTTCCTGTGAGCTTGGGGAGATGCTGGCATAGGTTGCCCAGAGAGGGTGTGGATTCTTCCTTCTTGAAGATACTCAAAAGCTCTGGCCATGGTCCTCAGCAACTGGCTCTGCTTGAGCAGGGGGGTTGGATAAGGTGACCTCCAGAATTCCCTTCTGATCTCAACCATTCTCTGATTCTATGAATAAAGGTACATAGACACTGTGCTGAAGGTGCCACACATTTTAATGACAGAAAAAGTGGTGTGAGGTTTGCTTCTAGTGAGGCAGCTCATTATCTTTAGGAGTGCTAAGGTAGTATCCTGTTGTTACTATAGGAACCCAGAGGTTTTACTGGGAATAAATGTGACAAATATACAGTATTAGCAACACAAAGCTGCACATTTTAATATATGTATGAATATCAAAACTGGTTTGCATTACTACTACCTCAAATCCTACTAAATTACATAATTTTAAATTAAAATAAATAGTTCTCTCTTTTCCTCGCAAATCCTATTAAGGAGAAGGATAGGGCAGAATAATAATTGGCTGAAGATAATAGTTGAGAACTGTTCACCATAAGAATCTTTGATCTGTGAGCAGAACTCTCCCTTTTGAGAATGGTGGCAGAGTGCTCTAATGCAGTAATTCCTGCATTTCGGATGTCCAATGAAACCAAAATTCATCCTGCTTGTGTCCATCTAAATTTTTTTATCCATTTACTCATACAACTAGAAGTCTACTCCTAGATTTCTAGTTAAAAACACCTGAATCTGTAGCTGTGATATATCTGTGCATCCAAGTTAATTTGAGCTGCTGTATGCATGTGTGTGTGTATGTGTATATATCTATATGCAAAAGCATCATTGCTCTGAAAGCTGGTTGTTTACCTGCTGGATTCAGACTCCCTGTGTGTTTTTCTATGTAAAACAGAAAACAACTGCTCTGCAAATCCTTGCAAGTGTCAGCAATTTCCATGCATTTAAATTTTCTCCCTTCCTGAGAAGATGATGGGATTCACTTTCTAGAAGCCACAGAGAATGTAATCATCTTCCTGTATTACAAAGCTGCTACCAAGTCTCTGTGGATCCTCAGTCTACAGCTACTGCAGACAGTGAAAACTGACTTTAGCCCAGGATAGCTGCAGTATATTCCTGAATGAGTGATTTATTTCAAGAAATGGCTATTAGCCTTGTACCAGCCCTTATGCTGCATGTTTACTACAGATCATTTGCATGCATTGGTGGACTGTGGTAGGTACTTGGGATAAACGTCATGAATGTGCCTCATGAAATCTCTTAATGTTTCCAGACATGGGGAAGATTCTGGGGAGACTGGCAGCACCAGTCACAGCTCATCAGTTCAAAAACGTTTTCTGCAACCACATACTTCCAAGACACCTTGGAACTGCCAGGGTGACAGAGAAAAGTTTCCTAGGAAACTGGGGATCCAAGTCCACACAGCTTTTGTACCTTTTCAACAAATAGCTAATGGGAGCTGAGGTCTTGATATTGTTACAGTATTCTGTGGCTTCTAATGCTGTTCCAGACTGAATGGCTGCCACACATGGAGAATGTGCTTAGAGTTTCAACCCTGGCACTGTAACAGCTCCTGCCTGTATCACACCCTGTAGATGATAAGGGAGCTATTAAATCATACCTTAACTGTAAAATTTGCAACTTAGTATATCTTTTGAAACATGTGAAATCTGGACAATGCGTGGCCAGTTGTTAATTCAGCCTGGAGCCTTCTGAATCTATTCTGAAATAGGTAAACCCTGTATTGCTGTGGTAGAGCAATTTATTCTTCTGCACGTACAACAGCCTGCTGCAATTGTTGCTGGAATAGGAATAACATATATTCAGAATATCAGGTGGATTAGTCTTTGGTTATCATTAATATTGCTTGTAACATAATATATATGTGGTCTAAGCAGGTGAAAATAAATTAAAAGTAAAGGAAAATATTACAGGATTTTTTTTACACTGAATTTTGTTTTGAAATATGCACACTAAATATTGCCTTACAAGAGGATATATTTTTCTAGATTAATTCAAGTGCCTATTAAAAAACTTTTTAATCCACTACTTCCTTTCTGTGATACTGCTTATAACCATACCAGCTATTGACTATGGCCAGCTGTCGAGGTATGAGACTGTGTTCTGTTCCTGGGGAGAATTTAGCTAAGTTCCTTAGTACTGTAGCTATTACCAGGGCTCAGAATCAGTCAGTGGCTCAAACAAAGGGTCCTTTTATCCATAAGTGAAAGGAAATGAAGTAGTTCATAGAATTTTGATAGAATTACTGTTTATTTTAGTTGCTCCTGCATAGTGTAGAATAATTAGTCATTTCTGAAATTTGCCTATATTTCATCATATTGTGGTCACATCAGGGTTTGACCAGACAATGCTGAATGAAGAGAAGGCAAATGTGAACAGTAGTAGAAAATTACATATTATCAGTGACACACACACACACACACATATATATATGCAGGAAAAATTCTATGTGTACCAAGTCTCACTGAAGCTTCTCATTTTGTGCTTAGTGAAATGTTTTAGCTTGTTGAGGAATAACTACATCCAGCAGTCACACCAGTGACTTGTGCATGTTGTGCAGAAGGATCATGCCCTTGGAGTGTTTTCTACACAGCTTTATCGCTCATAGGGTCACTCAAGGAGCTCTGCACAGATACACAAAGCAAGGCATTGCAGAAAACCTAAGTACACAATGGGAAAGAAAATACAAATAAAATGCAAGCTGGTTTGTGCACGTATAGGTTTGTAAAGTGTATTCTCTGTAGGACTGCTACAACTAGTTTACCATCTTTCTAAAGGATTCTTAGGTTTTGTGTGATACACATTGCATCCATTCTTTAAATCGGCTGTAATATTGTTCTATATTTGATATGCTGCTGTGTATTATGAGTGTTCCTAATCATCTCTTCAGATGGACTTCAGCTTGATCTGCTTCAGCTATTAAAATAAGAGATTAAACAGAATTTTGAAGGCCAGGATCACTTTTTTAAAAATATCCTTGTCCATATGGCATATTCAGATACGATAGTAATGGCTGGTGGCGTGATAGATGTTTAAACTGTTAAGCATACTTAGCTAAAACAATATCTTTTGTTAAGGAAAACATTCTTCCTCTAAAACTGCCTTACATTGTGTGTTCTACAGTGGAATATAATAGAAATTGGAAAAAAAGCTATTAAGTCAATCCAGGCCATCATTCCACAGAGGCAGTATTTTTTTTCTGCATTGAAGTTTTTAGCTCTAATTGGAGCTAGTTTTCAATTTCCCATACAATGGGGTTTCAGCTACATCTCTTGGGAGATTATTTCACAGTACAATAACTCTGCTGAGATGTTTTGCTGATATCTAGCCTAAATCTTCCCTCCTAATTTCATCCTATTGTTTGCTGTTATAGCCCCAGGTATCACACTAAACAATTCCCCTTCTTCCTAAGTGGTTAGCTTGTCAAATATTTCTGGACAACTACATTCACACTTCATTCAGTTGTTGCTTGGTTAGTATCTAATCTTAAGTTTTCTGAATAGATTTATGCTCAGTTCCCTTAAGCTTTCTCTGGTTGATCTTTTTTGCACATTTTTCTTTTTTTTTAATATTTTTTTTCCCTCCTTCATCCCCTATTTGAGAATAGCATGCTTTTGACATCTACTCAGCAATAACATCCGCTGGAGTGCATTAGAGAACCTTACAGACTGGTGGCCTCACACCACTTATGCACCAGGTTGGGTTTTTTTGCTATCCTACTACATTCCTACTTAAGTTGAACAGCAAATACAGTCTTCTTCTAAATTGTCTGTTTTGTTGTGGTGTCTGTGTGTGGCTTTCCCCCCCTTGCCTCCCAGGCTTACGGCTTTCCAAATATTTCTTTCCTATGGCAGTTCTGGATTTATTTTTTTTTTAATTATTATTAGGAAAATCAGAAAATACACACAATTAAATGAGCAAGTGTTTGTTGAATTTTGTCCTTTTCAATTCTTCTGATTTCTTGCTATAACACAGATAAATAAACTAACAATTGTCACTTTACTTTGTTTTTCAGTACTGCTAAAGTATTGTTTAGGATTCTCACAACAGTTGAGACATAAAACAGTCTTCTCATTGTGATGTGTCACTAGATAGAAAAAATGAGTACAACATCGTAATGAAAACTGTCTTAAAAATATCAGTGAGGCAGCTACTTATTTATCTTTCCAAATAATTGCCCCTCCACCACCCCCCCCCCCCCCAACACACACACCAACCAAACAAACAAGAAAAAAAAAAAACGAA
>JANHFX010068091.1:14762-45176 GCA_027560015.1 Chloroceryle amazona
TACAAAAACAAGTTTTAAATATATGAGAGTGAGATTTTTTTTTATTTCTTTCACAACAATGCCCCCCCCCCCCCCCCCCAAAAAAAAACAAAAACAAAAACCCAACTGTGAAGAATAGGGATACAATTAAGTATGTGAATGGAATTTATGGAAGTCTCAAACCTCTTCTGATTTCATACAAAAAATGAAATGGTGGAGTCTTGCAATATTTCTCCACTTTCTGGAGGCACTTGATGAGGTAAGAATCTCGGCTTTCATTTTTAAAAGAATTGCCCTTTCAGGCTTAACTGATTGCAGAGGAAACATGAAAATATGACTCAGGAGTTTCCAAAAGCAGAAACAAAAATACAGATATGAGAAACTGAAGCCTTTCCCCCGCCTCTTAATTTACTGATTTTTAAGCGAGTTTCATATTATTTGGATTGACCTATAATTTTCAATTTTTTCCATCTCACAACATCATGAGTCAAGATCCTCTTCTAGCTTGGCTTAGAAATAAATAGTTACCTAGAGAGCTTTGATGGTGTAATCCTCTTTATTTACAAAAAAATTACCAACTTTTTATATAGAAAGTGAAAGTAATCAAACAGGAGACACCATTTTGTCCCCAACACAGCTTCCAATCACTTTTATTTCTCAGTCCAAAGATTTATTTGCCAGGATTCATTCCTGGTTCTTACTCAAACTCCTCAGACTCCTTCATCTTATCTTATAATGTTAATTCTTAACATGCTGCTTCTTAAGTCAGAGGTAAGAAGCATTTAAAATGGTCACCACAATAGCAATGATAGCAATATTTTAGGAAGGTTTGTGTCTCAGTGTATCCTATAGCTGATCTACTTCATCCACCCTGTCCTATGAAAGGGTCTCACATAATTTCATTTGTTGACTCAGTTCCCTTCCTGCACTTTACCTCTGGGATGAATCCTCTCCTGCCATGACAAGTTTCTCTGCTGCTGAGATTAGGTATATAGCAAAACAATTTAGTAGGCTAGAAGAGTATGTCTTTTCATCTTTTCATTGGAATATATGCTCTCTTTTTACAAGATGGTTTATCCTGAGTGGTAAACTGAAATGTTCTGCCCATCTCATAAAATGAGGTCCTAGATTATAGCATATAATGTTTCTATGGTGTACATGTTCCTTTTACATTCTATTGTGTACTTTGCACACAAACTGTAACTTGTATTTGTATGCAGAGTGAACTAGAAGACACATCTGTTGTATTGGGATAAACCTGTGTTGTACTTATAGAGAAATGTTCTTAAGAACATTTATAGCAGTTTGTGTGACATATTGCAAGTTTCTGCAGCGAGCGGTTTTAAAGGGCAATATGGCATTGTAGAGGTAATTCTTGAAGGTTGCAATTAGCAAATCACCAAATACCCAGAAGCATAAACTATTCTTAGGACTGTCACTTTTCACTCCTGAAGCTACGGTGCTGTCAATTAGCGACAGGAAAAAAGCCATGATATAGTCATGAGCTGTTTTAAAAGACACAGGAAACCACACATCAAAAACTATTTTAAGGGGTGGCATATGAATTGAGTTGTCAGCAATGTTGCTTTTATAGCTTTGAAAGTAACTTCAGAAGTTTTGTGAAGATTCATTATAACATCTGTTAGCTGTAACAGGGACCACAGAAATTAGTTTTATTCACCTTACAATTGATCATCGCTTCTCAAAACCACCCAACAGCTGCAGCTTCAACATGAAAAGAATGTGAACTCACGATGTTGAGCAGGCAGAGAGCAGGTACCTGATCTCTGAACACAGATGTTACTGGTTACTGACTGGATAGAAGTGAAGCCTGCTGAGGGATTTTGGCATTAAAACCTCTTTATGGTACTTCATTATCTTAGATTAGTTATCACGATGTAAAATTCTGTATGCATCAAGATAGACATGGTAGCTTGTCAAAATCATCTGTGTACTCCATCAGCTAGGATTTCTTCAGCTAGGATAAAATCACACAAACTATATTGCAGAATTTTATTATATCAAAACATATCTGTCTGCTGGTAAAGGTATGGCTAAAAATGTTACTTACTGTGGCTTTGGTAATGTTTGATGATTGAGTAGAATGAATATATTGTTTTAAGCTAGATAGCTTGGGTAGATTTATTTTTGAACAGTTGACTTCTCCATCTATGTACAGTAGCATATACTTCAAATCTCTTGATTTTTCTACGTAACATTTCATCTATATCAATACCTTCTATATCTTCTGCTTTTCCCAATTGCATTGTTTGTTGTTCATGATAAGAACAACAGTATGAAATAGTTATTACTAGTATTTGTATCCATAAATCAGGCTTTCAGAGAGGTTTTTGACACAGTGATAGGAGGGCAAATCAATAATAAAAATTATAAGAATATCTATGGAAAAACACAGATGACTTAGAAGCAGTAAACTTATAAAGCTGCCATAAGAAATGCTATCGTGGATAGCAAAGTTTATTAATAGGGGGGCAAAAATGGAAAGGCTAAGGAAAACACTCAAAAACCTAGATCTAAATCTTAGAAAATAGACACTTTATAGAAGATTAATGGTTCCATGAAATAATAATGGAAAATAACGTGTGAACGGAGATAAATTTTCAAATTACTATTGTTTGAAGAGCCTATTAATAATACATGTGCCAAATTAAGGATCCCAGTATTGTGAAGTACTCTAGATTTGGGGTCTTTTGGACGAGGCTGGAAATATTCCAACCTTATACTTTCTTTAGTGTTTAACAACATTACCATAGGATTTGAGAACCTGATCACACCCAGGGAAGATACTGTTCCAAGATGTGATGCTTACCTTGTGCATCTTGGCATTGGCATTTTTGATACCCATGCTTTAAACATGCCAGTCTATTTTAGTGTTGGGTGTACTGCTGATAGTTACATCAAAACTACATGTAAACACTTTTTTTTTTTCTTTTTTCATTGTTGTGAAGTTACTCATGCATTATTGAGATCACCAGGAGTACTTTTATGTCTTTGGATAAAATGTCTGAGAAGCTGTGAAGAATATAATTTGTATTGGCACCTGCAGCAGATTTTGTAGGAGTAGTGACAAAATAGATCTTCTGATTAAAACATAGTTACATGATTGAGATAATGGCAGTTACTTGTACAGATAGGTAAAGCAGGAAAACAAAACAACAAAATAAGGAAATGAAGCTGTAAATACTGAGGGTGCTGTGTATGAAGTCCTAATGAATATTCATATAGTAACTAAAGCAACTGCTGGCATAGAGTGCTAATCCTTTTGCAAGTAACAATTAGCAGCAAGGTTGTAAAATGAATGTTAATTTGCACATAGTATCAAGATTTAAGAAATCTCCTGGATAAAAAAAGGTTTCTTAATCTTTAGTGTGAATCAGATTGCAAAATAAAGATCTGTATAACATCACAATTTCTAAACAGTCCTCCAAAATATTATCTGTACAGAAATCAGCAGTAGGAACACATTGCTACAGGATTCAGCTGCAAAAGGAGAAACATACAGAGAGGAAAAATCTGTGGTTTTTTTCTTCCTTTCTGTAAAGGTGTTTGGGAATGACATATAGTATTGTTGTACTAAATCTGTACTAAGTAATAGTTATTAATGTGTAGTGCATAGTTTGCTCTATTGCTATTGGAGGCTATGTTTTGAATGGAGAGTTTAACAAGTATGTGTATGTGAAGTGTTGTGTTGCTTTCTGTATTGAGCTTTGAAAATATTTTTTCTACCATGTGTACCCAAAGTATTTAGAATCAAATAATTAGTAGCTTTCAAAATATACAAATGCAGAGACTGTGCATATAAGTTGATGCTGGTTGAGGATGTGGACCAGATCTACGGTTACATAGATACGTTAATTGAATTGACATTTAATATGATCCTATACACACATTTAAGAAAAAAAAATTGGTGCCTGACTTGAGCTACAAATCAATACATATTCCAGACTTTGGTAAATTTAGTCCTTTAAAACACTATCTATCTATCTATCTATCTATCTATCTATCCATCCATCCAGATATGCTCCTAAATACTTTCAAGAAGTCATATTCATGATTATGACTATTGTTTACTTATGGAGCTGATAGAGAAAATTAAGATAAAGCACAATGCAATGTATTACATTATGAAGATATACTATTAAACTGACAGTTGTAGATGAAACATATCCTTTGGAGCAGACAAAATCTTATGAAGATAAGATCAACGCCAAAGGACACTTGGTGTCCTGGGGCAAACCATTGCCAAAGGAAGGAGATAAAGAAAAGAATAAGACAGACAGCAAATGTTAAGTGCTGTGTTTTGAGTAATTACTACCTATTTATCAGTTTAGTGGGCTCATCTGAATCGTCTTTAAAAGCCACTCTTTCCAGAAATTTATCTAATCCCTTTTTGAGCCCCCTTCAATAATATAGCTGTAGCAATACAGCTGTCTCCCACTGATTTCCATATGTGTACAGTCTGTTAGCAATACAGTGTGCCCAGCAGTGTCTGGTACTGGTATTTCAAGTATTTGAATGTGTTTGGGTTTATTTTTTCCCTTTGCTTTCTAATGGCTTTTTTTTTTTTTTTTTGGTGCATAAATGAGCAAAACCAGTTGATAGCTTTAAAACACCAAGGAATCAGTATATTTGGTATTTTAGTGCTTCTCTGAAGCATAGGTGTGCCACAAGGAAAGAAAAAAATCACGTTGTCTTTAAGAAACATCTGTACAAACACATATTCATTCTATCATTTTCACTTCATTTTTTTGTTTCCTCCCTGGGATTACATTTAAAGCATTTCTCTTGCCCTTGTGAATTGAATCTAATTATCTGTTAATGATGCAATGGCTGGTTTGATACAGGTGTTCTGATATGCTGCAAACTACTATTTTTTAGCAGCATGGAATCAGCATAATAAAGTTTGACAACAAAATACAAATATTCTGAGAAACTATTTGTCCATGAGAGATGCAGTTTTGAGGCAACTGAAACTTAGCACCCTGAAAGTGGTTTTCAGAAATTTGCAATAACATATTGCCAAAAAAAAGGGGAGGAAGAAAAAATTGAATCTGTTCTGAGGGATTTTTTTTTTTAATATAAATATTTGTAGTATATATGACGAGGTACTTAGCTATCTTTTGCAAAACAGAAAACAAAGATATATTATCAGCATATCTGACACCAGGAAAATTGCCTGATGTAAGAAGAGAGTCAGTTTTGTACCTGGTATCCACAGGTATATCCTACACAATTAGGCCTCAGAGTAGCATTTATCCTTCCAGGCTGAGTTGTGATCTTTGGAACTGCTTTCAGACTATGAATCAATAATAACTATGTCTTCTGGCCTTAAATTAGCATAAAACATGCACATTATGTATTATTTTAGTTTGGTCCAGTAGCAATCATACCACTTTCTGGCTGAAATAATTTTTGACAGCTGTTATCAAATTATCTTGTCTTCACCAATGAATTTCAAAGAAATAAAAAGCCAGTAAATATTTTAAACAGCAACACATGCCAAAATAGCTAGATTTTTTTTTGTGTTCAATCAAAAACTGTCCTTATTTCAAGTAGCTCCTGATTAATTGGAATGCAAGGCTCTAATTAGCTGGGTGCTACAGATGGGGTGCTTACATCAATAGCCTTTTTAAAATCAGAAGTTAAGACTTCATATGTGTGTTTGACAAATTGAATTGTAAAATTTTCTTATTACGTTTTTCTTAAATTTAAAAGCTGAGTTAAAAAGGATATCAGAACCCAGATTTTTCTTTAAAAGAGAAATTGATTCATTGCATTTTAGTTAGTTTAAATGCAGTATTCATTCTCTGCAGATAATGAAAAAATTTTGTGATTTCATTTTCTGGTCTGTGCAGAAAGTTGGACACTTAGGAAATTCTTTAAAGAAGTCCTACTGAAAGAGGATTCAAGGTATGCCCCAAATCTTACTTGCAAAGCTACATAAAGGAATGTAAACCCAAGGAACAGATTTGCCAGCTTTATTTCTAGGTATTGTTAACATAACTTCTTCTGCATAAGTGGCCTGTATTAAATTTAATTGTTTGTCCTTGATTCTAAGGAAATAAAAGAGCAAGCACTATTCACTTATTTCCATGTAAAAATAAAAAGCTGAAATTATTTGAACACTAGTAAAAATTATTTGTTGAAATGATAAAAGTGACTATTTTTAAAATCCTTGTTAGCCCAGAGCTTAATCCAAGTTCCTTTAAAAAAATATCCTAAAAATTTGCAAGGCATGTTACAAACATGGTTCAACAAAGTAAATTTACACTGAGCAATGTGTATCGAGTTATTCTAGTGGAAATTAAATGCTGTAAATCTCAATTTGGGGAAAACGTGCTGTGTTTTAATACTACCTGTATAAATCAAAATTGAGGGGAAATGTTTTGACTGACAAGTTGAAATAGAAGTCACACTTACACTGTCTTTATGACATGAATTTATGATAAATTGTGTTATAGCCTTCAACTCAATAATGATACAAAAATCCTCTTTTCATCTTATCCAAATGGGGAATAAAATTGCCTAGATGTATTTAAATGAAAAAGAATGAAATTGCCTTGAGAAAGTTAATTTCAAGATAGCAGTAAAATATTTGTGTAGAATTTACTCATATTGTCAGGAGGGTTGAAGTACTGTAGAGACATGAAGTAAGAAATTCAATATTTCAAGAACTGATATCGTAAGGAAAACAAAGCAGATATGGAAGTAATCTTTCAATCAAAAGTTTTATTTGCTAAGATGTCTCACGTTATGCAGACACAGGAAAAAAATTACTCTTGTTAAAATAAGATGTTTATAAAGTACTTACTGGACACAATATATCTGACAACTGTCAGGAAGAATATAAATGGGAAATATGATGTTCAGATAAGCATACATTCATGGATAGGATGCTGCCTGTTTTCACTGCAATGCAAATAACATGTCTAACTCAGATCTGTAATAAGCACAGCTAAAGCACTATTGAATTATTAGTTAAAATGGGATGGAAGTTAATTATCAGAGTGAAAGTGAAAAAAGCAGATGATACTTCATAGAGTAATATCAGAATGTCTAAAAATAAGCAAGTGTGAAGTTGTCTATCATGCCCGTTCAAGAAAATACATAAATTGTTGCTATATTTTTCTCATCTGTCTCTTTTGTGCCACTTAAAAGCACTGAAGTAGGTACACTGAATGAATGAAAACAAGAACAAACAGTATTTCTTTATACAAGTAGTTCTCTGTGATATACTGTTGGACAGTGTCAGTTAAAACTACAAAGAAAGAGTGCAGCTCATATTGAGCCTTGAGGTAGGAAGAAATGGCTGATAGTGCTCTACTGCTGTGTGCAAAGAACAAGAGACATTGTCCCAGGTAATGGATGCTGTGTGGACTGCAGCTCTATATAACTAAACCTGCTAATGTGAGGAAATGAGTCTGTGAAAGGGATGGGACAAAGAGCTTTAGCAGTAGGAGCTATACTGCTGTTCTCTCTGACAGTTTAGATGACTTCTGGGTGTATGTTTTATGCATGTCCTAGTTATAAATAGCACAAGAACTTTACTGGGACACAGCATGGCTGTGCCACGATGAGGGAGCTTGATTTGCAGAAGTCCTGAAGTGTATCAAGTGCAGGAGTGCTGAAGGAACTGTTGTTCTGTAGATGGATGTTGTTCAGTGTACTGGTTGCAGCAGGAGCATTTCAGACTTTGATGATAATATCTACTTTTTTCAGTGGTTATTTATTTATTTTAGATGGAAAAATATGTAAAGTTTGGGTTCACTGTTTTTGCTCCCTTTGGAGGTCTGCTTACATCACAGTGATGGGAGATCATGGCAAGGTATCTGTTGCCAGACCTAGTCCATACAATATTTCAGTTCTGGTACATAATGTAGGAACATAACTGTTCTTTTTCAAGACTTATATAATGTGAAAATGCTGTCCACCTTTCCAACACAAATTCTGGAACAGGATCTTTGCTATTTTCTCACCTCACTTTTGATGTCTACTGTGCACTATCTGTGTCTGATACCTATGTCTGAGCTACTCTCCTCAAGTTCCCTTTGAAAATAAGGAAAAGAAAAAACATTCTTAAGGTATGGGTGACTTTAAGTGTTCAGTTCTTTCTGCTGCCTGTAAACAAAACCTAAGGTGACTACCTGAGATGGAGGTGTGCTTTTTTAAATGTACTCTTTTTTTTTTTTTTTTTTCCTTCTGTACACATCCACAGTTGGGCATATGAATCTCAAGGCACAAAGAAAAAGAGATATCTATGCCAACACATATTAATCAAAATGTTTGATACTCCTAATATCTGATGAATTATTCGGCGTATAAGTACTTTCAGAGAATTCTATCACCACTAAATAAGGTCTCTGAGTATTTCCTGTTGGCATTTGATACCTAGACTTTTGCACAACTTAGTAAAAATATTTCGGTGCTGATAGTATCTTTGTTAATGTCTCAATGTGATATGTTATTAATTTGGGCACTAGAAATGCCTTGTATTTTGTAACTGGTCTGTTAAACAAACAAAAACCATGAAGCACTTTAATAGGTCCTTATCCACAATATTCCCACACTTAGGAAATTTAAGCATTGGTTCATGAAGATCTATGCTCAGTAACAAACCAAGTGGCATAAAGCTGGTGGTTCTCCTGTCACAGAGAGAAAACAGTTTGATATGTAGCTCTCCTCTAATATGCGCAATGCGCAACTCTGAGCCACATAGTTTGGGAATGATTTATGATAAGAAGGATATATACTGAAGGCAGCTTAGAAAGGACTCTGCTGAGCTAACATCTGCTTTTCAAACCTAAATGTGGAATAGTTTCTTGTTAGTGTGTGTTGAAGTGCTAGTGTTGTAGTAGGGCTATTCTGTTTGTATGGATTGCAATTAAACCTGATGTGAGTTGAATTTACATTTTTAAAATACAAACAAGAAATGAAACGTAATTTAATGACAATTGGAGAATGTGAGTAATTGTATTCATTTCAAAGGAGCAAGGAGTAAGTCACTCAGAGCAGAGCCCTTGAACAACTTCATAGTAATCTTCAGTGTAGCTGCAGGAACTTTCCCTGACATACAGTGAGCTACAGAGGCAATTTGTAAAAATCCTGGAGCGCAAAGGATGATAGTGGAATGCAGATGTGGAGAGTGTTTCCAAATCCAGAGGGTTTAATAAGCAAGAGGCAAGATGTTAAAGATGCGAGACATTTCTTCTGAGAAAATACATTAAAAGTGTTCTAGTTTTTGTTTTCTTTGCAGTTGATTTTACAGGAAAGTTTGATTTTTATGACTTCCCACACTAAGCATATCTGTCATCTGATGTTTTCAAAGCATTTTCTCAGGAAAACAGATATCATTAGGATTTAGGTCTACTAATTCTTAATTACACAAATGAAAATTTCTTTTCCATATAAAGTGGTTTGAAGAGTTCTACGGATATAGAAGTAGCTGTATAAATTAAGAATGTAGATTATTATTTGAAAAGAAAGTGTTTGTAGTTGTAGTGATGTCTTGCATCTTGGTGTTTAAGGTAACGGTTCCAGACTTCCTATAGTATCAATTGCAAATCATTAGCTATGAACGAGGTGGATACCTTTGTTTTGTGGTTTACTTAGGATTTTGTGCTCAAATCTATTTTATGAAGCTACTTAGTAGAAAGTAGAGACATTTCTACTTATGAACAACAAACTAGAGTCAAAAACCATGAAAGAGCAAACAGATTTTTTGATTTCTTATACTTCTAGCCTCACTTATCTGAATAAAGTGATTCTTCACCATTGATGCATGACCTTTTTCTTTTCTGAAGAATCTACATTTCTCCTAAATAGAATCAAACATCTCTACTGAGGAGAAGGAACACAGATTGCAATTAAAATAATAGCAATCTTCCATCTGAAACTGGAAGAACTTTTTTTTAAAATTAATTAAGAATGGGAAGTCATCTGACATAACGAAGTTCAACAAACAGTACAGAAAGCATAATGTTTATTATTAGCATCACATCCCCATACGACAGTGACAGGTGGTGATCCACAAATGACATTACAGTTATCAGAAGCAATGTGGGGGAAATGAAAGTCTTCAAAAAGTGATATTTTATAGCAGTGTAAACCAATCCACACCTGTTATTGTTAGGTAACTTGAAGATAAATTTCAAAGTTAACAGGAACACTGTTACTTGTACCATATAATTTTGGCAGCATTGGCAAGCAAAGAACAGCTTCTCAATTGTTTCAAGAAGATGTATTCCTCTTCGTGATTATACCACTTGCAAGAAGTGGTGATTTTGTTCAGCCCCTAACACATGCAGTGAGGCTTAAGTGTGACACTGACATGGCTGAGCACACACGTGTGTGCATGATCCACAACTTTCATCTCTGCCTACTAGGGCTCACCTACTGGAGTATCTCTGTTAACCCCCCTAGAAAAGAACAAAATTCTCATTTTGCTTTTCAAAATCACTTGCAACCTTGTCCAGATGTGTAGGTGTGTGTTTTGCCATCACAGTATAATAATTTTCTTCTGTTTACAGCAATGTTTAGCAACACTGTACTATATGTACTGTAACCACATTCCAATGTATTTCTTTGCCTTTGGCTTAATTTTGTTACTTACCTTGCTCAGGTAATCCATGAGCCCCTCTCCACTCTAGTTATAAAAGCAGCTGTATACTGGTATGGCAGAAAGGCAGTACTACTCAAATACCTTTTTTTAAAGTATTTCTTAATGAAAAAATATGCTCTGTATTTTCAGTCATTTTATGACATTTTTTTCTCATAAAAATCCATTAGTGTACTTCCTTCAATATTACTTTGTGTACACAAACTGTGGCTTTTATTCTACGTAGAAACAATGTCTAGGTGGTGTGCGTAGAGTAATAACTTGATCAAACAATAACAAGTGCTGGGTGTGTAGTGCAGTCCATAATACACCACCAAAGTGTGCATATTGTCTTTCATTGTACTACTCTTGGTTAATTTGAATTAGGACCTCTAGGGAAAAGGGTGGTATATGCTTTATCACTGCTGAGCTGAACATCTTGGTTTTCAAGAAGCACTGATTTTGCTTTATTTTTTCACATGCCAATCTTTGTACTTAAAGAAAAAGGACCAAAAAAACCCCAGGCAAACAAACATATATTTTCTTAAATCTCTACTTAGAATTATTGAATGGTTTGTGTTGGAAGGAACTTTTAAAGGTCATCCAGTCCAATACCCCTGCAGTAAGCAGGGACATCTTCAACTCGATCAGGTTCTCAGAGCCTCATCCAACCTGACCTGGAATGGTTCCAGTGATGGGGCATCAGCCACATCTCTGGGTAATCTGTTCCAGTGTTTCACCACCCTCATTGTAAAAAAATTCTTCCTACGCTGCACTACACGTGCAGTTCCAAATGTGTGTTTTGTAACAGGAGAGAAATGAGGTTGAGGTCATTTATTAGTGTCCTAGAGTTCACTTACTTAAACCATGTAAGCACTGCTGACCTGAGCATTGCTGGGCTGTGGTTGTATTAAGATGGCTTTTATTGCTGTTCCCATTAAAATGCAAAATTAGCAATGATAATGAGTAATTTAAGTACCTTTGCACCCCATTAGACTATGGCACGTATCTGCAATTTTGATAATAAAGTATTTAATGTTGATATTTGCATATCAACTAATATTTTGTTGCAATGCATATGCATTATTTTATTTGGTTGGTAAGATTCTTTGAAGCTTTCTCTGTTGTAAAGGGGAGTGAATTTAGAGCCAGCCTCGGTGTTTCTGATCACCTTTAGAATTGTGACATGTTAGCAGATTTACTATCAAAGTATAAAAACTAATGAACCTCTTTAAGCCATGTCATAAAACTGGAATTCTTTTGTACTTAATTAGATGACCTGCAAAAGAGGAAATTGGACCAAAAAAGCTATAAAATTAGCTTCATCAAAACAAATTGGAAACAGATGAGCTGCCCACAGTAAATCTACAATAGCAATGCTGCAATCCTTACTGCACTATGTCTTGGTTGATTGGGATTGCGTGTTCAAGACCCTGTTTAAGTCTTTCCCCCCATTGTTCATTTGTATATTATAGATGGAACTGCGGGTGATGCTTGTGGTCAGGATACCATTATGCTCATAGCCTTGTCAGACTAAGTTTTTGGGCAGATATTTTTTTTCTTCTTTTCCAGCATGTTTTCTTAAGAATAACATAGACATTTCTGGGTAAAAAGACTCAAATATTTTTGAGAATAAGACTGGGCAAAACCACTTCTTGTAGATATTTAAACATGTAATTTGTAACAAGTCGTTGAGAAATTTGGTACAGTCATAATTTGGAGCAGGCTTTGAAATTTGGCAGGGAATCAGGAACGTGACATTTGCTGAAAATAACCCGAATTTAACCAACTTACAAGGTTACAAAAAATTGTAGTTTGCACATGTGCAGTAAAGGTGTGTTAGTTTGGCAGCTTGAATCTTTTAAATCTTTTCATCTGTACTGGGCATGTTCGAGGCCAGGGTTACAGAGCCTGAGCAAGAGTTTCCCTCACTTGGTCCCAGATGGTAGGAGCTGAGGATGAGGAGATGTCTGCTGTCCACATTCTCCTGCTGGTGCCTCAGCATCACAGGGGTGCCATGATGCTGTCTGACTTGAAGTGGATGACTTGGGAACACTGAGTTTTGTAATTTCTCGCTTGAAGTAGATGCTTGTCAAAGCTTCAATTTAAGCTAACCAGAAAAAAAATGAAAATCCATTCTATAATATATTTTTGATAGCTCACAAAATGCTATTAACAAAAAAATTACAACTTTGTGTTATTAGAACTTCCTAATTGTGTTCTTTGAGGTTTAGAGATCTGATTTGCAGTGCTAAGCATTCCTAGTAGTGACAAAAGCAATGGAAACTGTGCATTGAACATTCAGTATAGTGTTTTATATAATGTGAGTTACTCAGAAAAATCCAATGGGAGGCATTTAAATTGGATCTACAAATTAAAAGGCACTTTTGATCATAACTTCTGCAGGTGTCAGCTCCCCATTTTTAAAATGGCTTTGCTATGCCCTTACCTCCTAGTAACTGTGAAACTACATTAGTGTTTGTTAAAAGTATCTTATAAAATCCCATGAGGAAATGAATAATTTTATCATCGAAGCTTGAGTAGTGTTTAGTAAGTAGATTATGGAGCTGCTTAGTAGTAAAAAAACCTGAAAATACTTAATGGCTTCTTGCTTAATGAGAACAATCCATTAGCCAATGATTCAGTGGGAAAATGTGATCATAACAATATTGCAGTACATAAACACAAACAGGTTTTATGCTGAGGGTTTTTAGCTTCTATGTGATTGACATTTGCCACTTTAGTATACTTCTAGCATTGGTTTTGGGTGATGATTTAATAACTGTCAAAGCAGGACTTTGATTTTGTACAAGGGCTTGTTCTTGCATATTTATGGAGATAGGCTTGCATATTTGTAAATTTGATTATTCACTTGAGGAGACTTATGTATATAAATGGTTTGAAAGGCATTTTCCACTAGCAATTTGTTAAAAAGTAATCTACTCTAATTTCATCTCATAGGAGCTCTGCAAGGAATAATTTTAGGGATGAATATTATTTGTAGTTCATGAAATTAATGATTAAGCCTCTTAACATTCTGAACTTGTGTTTTCACTCAGATTTTTAGACAGTGCTTATGATTCCTGACTTCAGTTCTCAATCCTAATGTCACTAGAGCCTTAAGCATGTTACAAAGAATAAAATTTTTTTTTGAAAACCTTCTTAATTTCTGCCTTGGTGAATGTAACAAACAGACAATGACATCATGTAAATATGTTTTGAGTTCTCTCGGTGGCCCTAAGCAGATCTGTCCTGCTGACAGTGTCCTCTGCATACTGATTCTTTTATTCACAAAGAACTAACCTAACCAGCTTCCTAACAGTCTCTTGGCCACTTCTATGGAGGCCATAAATATGTACTATTTTCTGAGAAGGGGGGTGTGGCAAAATTATTGCAGCTCTCTCGGGCCTTGCATCTGCTAGAATGCCCTTGATCTCCCCACCACAAAAATATCACTGCTCTTCAAGTCAGGTACCTCTGTGTGTTTATTACCTTACCACAATCTAGAGAATTTCTTTTGCTTCTAGGAGAAAAAAATCACAATATGAAAGATAATAGGACAGGTCATAACTGGAAAAGCAATTTTGAAATAAATACTGGATTAGAATCATCAATGAAAACAGAAGTGTTATTTTCCAGTAGTTTTGATTTCATCCTTCAGAGGAACTCAATTTTAATTTTCTCCTATTTTATTCTGTACTTTGTTTTTATTAGGAAGACAATAAACTAAGTATTTAATGGAATTTTTTTTTCTTTTCCATTTTAACTTTTCTGAATGTTAATGGCTGAGAAATGTTAGCAATTAAATGTGAAAGATTGCTGCTTTTAGACTCCTGCTTTTCTTTGGTTTAGAAGGTGTTGAAAAATAAAAGTGAAAAAGGAAAAAGGAAATTAATTAAGATGAATGGTAAAGAGTGAATAATCTCAAGCAGATATCACGTTTGGTGGCTATAGAGTAAGAAAGCAGGGCCAAATAATTTGCAATGCTCCCTTTAAAGAATCTTTCTGGACCTTGAACAAATGAAAGTATTTAGACTGAAATGAAGCAAGTAGTGAAAAAAGAATAAAAAATAATGAGATGTACTTGAAAACTTTTCCCTGTGTATTTTTAATGTGATCCAGCTGAGTTTTTTTTGAAGGAGTAAAAAAGTATTAGATCAGACTGGATAAAAATTGACCATTCTTTTCAGCTTTTCTAGAAGTAAAAATTACAACCTCTGCATTAGTAGAGATCTATTAAAATTTTTGTAAACCCAAATATTTCTGGGTAGGTGCTAAGTAATGCAAATAAAATTGTTTTGGCTGCTATATTTATAATCTACTAATTTTTCCTTTGCAGGCATATTTCAGGGTAAGTCTGGTCATGGTGACATTAATCCTTCTTATGCTGCTAGAATTAAACCTGTCCATAAAATAGATGGGAGAGCACGCTGAACCGTTTCAACGGATGGCACGGTTCCCATGATAAATTAATACCCAAGTCAAGCTGCCTCCCTTTAAGGACTCTATACTCTGACTCCTGCTCACTACCCATTAAATATATATGATGTCTTTAAATGCCTTAATATAGCTATAAACATGTTGACTGAAATTTATTCTCTTTAATATTTATCTACATCTAGATATTTGTACTGTTATATCCTTCTTTCCTATGAAAATTTTATACTGTAGTTGTGAGGGAATGCCCACTATCATCACACTTATATCAATCCCTTCAAGCTACAATATATTATTTCTTACCATCTCTGTCACATGGAGCAGTTTCTCATAATTGCAACCTAAATGTTTAATGTGACAGAAGAAGGGATGAATGGGAAAAGATCTAAGTGTAGAGTGTAAATTAGCTTGAAAAAAGGGGACAGTGGTTCTTGCGATCATCTTTGTATTGTGTAGTCTTCATTATACAGATAATATTCTGGGAACACAATGAATTAAATGTTGTCCTCAATTTCCATCTTTCCTGTAGGTAATGGGGGAGTTGTTTGACTGGTTTTTGTTTTTTTTTTTTATTTTTTTATTTAAGAATGCTATCCATGTAGAATTCAGAAAAGAGGACAAATTGTTAGTGGTTCAACCCTACTGAGATGTTTATTTAAAGTGATTACATTTTTTGTTTAATTGTTTTAAGAAAATCTTTTCTTGCAGGTCAATAATTACTTCCAAACTTGCTTGTTTATATTTTCATACAACCACCTCCTGTCTAAATTCAGTAATTTTCTGCATAATAAGTATGATTATAAGCAAATTGAAACACTTGGTTTTCTGTTGTTTTTTTTTTGTAATGCCACTTGTCATAACCTTTTGATTTATTAGGAATAAAGCATTCATAATAAAAATGGCTTTATTACAGTGAGAGTACAACAGTGTCTTCATAATCAAGAGTTTAATCTTTTCAATTTAAAAAATGCAGGTTTTAGAGACTCCATTTAAGAAGATGGATGCTGCAGTGCAGTTCAATTATGGATTTTGACTTTATTGGTGAGTTAAAACCACATTCCTTATGTGTATAAGACAGCCTGCTTATAAATTCTCATCCTAGTGTAACTAAGATACAGTGCTGCAATGTGTACTTTCTGTGAAATCATTTATCTATTAAGATTGCATAGCTGTCCATGTAAATATGCCGTGAGAACAATTTGAAGACTTTTCTGCTTATCTAGTTTCTCAACAGTTATTTTGTATTTCTTTTGCCTTTATTTTGTCTATATCTTGTGACTGCTGTTACACTGATTTCGGTGGTAAACCTTCTGTTAATATCACTATGGCTCAGGAATACCATATGACCATAGTCTTCTGGCTATTTGCCACAGATCAGAACACTTATTTTTTTAAATATACTAGAAGAACTGAAGTGCTGTTTTGGGAATGAGTGGAAATACTTCCTAAATAATTGTGGTGTCTTGTTCTGTTGTTTGGGTTGGTTTTGGGTTTTTTTTTTTACTATTATCTTACATATCTTCATCTTGTGCCACTTCTGGCTTTCTTCAGTTTATAAATTAGGGTGTCTTACAATTGAATGACTTTTTTTTTTTTTTTAAGAAAAGCATTTCAGGTCATTCTAATCTATTTCACAGTGAGATCACACTGAGTTGTATAAATAGAGTAACTGGACTTATAGATCTACCTATGTTATAAAAAAGGAAAAAAGAACTTACATGTATATGAAAATGATTTCTAATATTTGGAAAATATAGAATAGTATTATAGATGCATCTGAAACATCATGAAGATCATTTTAATTTTAATATAACTGTTTCTAAAAATTACTTTCTCCTTTCTTGTAATAATAATCTTTGAGAATATGTACTGCTAAAGCTGGGCCCTGAAATGATGACCCAAACCAAGACTACTCATTCACAGGTGTCCACAGTGAAGAAACTTCCACTGACAGCAATTGAACACATTAATAGCAGTGACTGCTTTGATGTGTTTACTTTTTTTTTTTCCTGCTTACGTTTAATAGCCAAGGTATTAAGGTTTCTGAGAATGTAGCATCAGTTAAATCAGGGGATTTCTGCTGATACTATGCAGTTCATTACTGTTTGTTTTTTCTGTGTGATCCAATGCAACAATGTGCTTTATACCTTTAAATTACTTTGGATCCAACTAAAAGTTGAAGGTGCTCAATAATGTCCTAAATTTGAATGTGTGAGTTTGTTGTTACTAAACCAGCACACTGAAGGTGCTGTCTATATCTACCTTCTTATCAAAACCAAATGTGCTTCACCTTCACTGTAATAAGCCTATGTTTTGACTTTGTGTTAGCTCTGCAGTGATTTATGAATGATATATAAAATGAAAAAATCCTATTTCCAGAGAAAGGGCAGTCAGCATCTCAGATATTTGCTCAGCTTGTTAGATTTACTTACATTTGAAATAGCTAGGAAGAATAGCAATTGAGAAATCCTAACTATTAGAAAGAGACTTCAGAAAATATTGAAATAAATGTGCATTTAAAGGCTCTGACTGAGACCTATGGGGATATGCCCACTCATAATATAGATATATAAATCTTCTTTCCTGCCCTACAAGATCAATAAAGAATTGCATAGCAGTTCTGGGGAATTATCTGTATTCATTGAAGTTTCTCTATGTTTTGCAGTCCTGCCAGGTTAAATTTATGTACAAACATGTTCTTATACTAGAAAGATATGGTATATGTCTCTTCCAGACACAATCTGAGATTCACTGTAGTAATAAATTGGCTTGATGAGCATGTGTGAGCAATCCCTTTCTTAGTCATACAAGACTGTCAGAACTACAGTGACAAATATCTTACAAAGAGTTTTGTTTCAGTGAGTTCATTGCTCAAGATACTTAGCCTCCATTTTTCACCCGTTATGCTATTTTAAGGGCACAAGCAACCAAAAAAGCCTATGAGAGATCCCCTCCTACACTGGAAGGAATCAGTTACAAGTAATGACTGATACAATTACTGAACTGTTTCATGTAAACAGATTTCAACCAGTCTGCACCTCATCTGCTGTGCAAGTAGGTCGATATGAGGGTGTTTCACCTGCATGGGAAGTTCCTTCCTTATAGTGGAGACATTAACGGAAAATCTGATCACTATCAGTTATGTTTGGAGGTGACACAAGAACATTTTCTTTGTGGAATTTCTTCTTTTGCTCCAGAGCCAGTCTGTTTCTAGGGCCTCTTTCAGGTGTATTCCTGATTCTGTGCACTTTCTCATAATCTCACTGGGTGCTGTAGAAGGTAACAAAGGAAGCATCCAGATTAATTTTATCTGCCCAGGCAGATATTTTATTTAGTTTATGTTAAAATTGTGTAGATACTGCTTTTGAGATAATATATTTGGAAAAACAATGGCTGACTAGGAATCACACTGATCCCTAATTGATCCTCAAATCCTGTTAAATTTTTCATTTTGGATTATAGAGATGCTACAAGTATATGACCAAGACAATCAAAATAGCACAGCAAATTAGCAAAATATAGTGTCAGGTCTGATATTCTACTTTAAAAAAACAAAACAAAAAACCCAAGAAAACCAAAACAAAAAAGCAAGCAAACAAATAAACAAAACAAAAACCATACAAAAAACGACACAGAAATTAAAAATCACTCCTGGTTTTAACAAATCTCGTTGTGTTAATGGAAATACTCCTTTTTCATTAAACCACTGTAAACAAATCCCCATTTAAGTGAAAACCTCAGGTCAAAGCTACCTTTTATAAACTAGCTTGTGGATTTTAGAGAATTAATATTTGTATCATATAAATATATTTCCATTACAAACTACTGCATGTTGACAACTTCCAAGGAGTAAGAGGTGAAGAAATCACCTACCAAATGCTCTTCTAATGTTTAATATCCATTAGTTCAGCACATAATTTCAAATGTTCATTAGTCTCATCAAGCAGAGACCTTATCTCAGCAGGTTTTATAATTGAAGCTGTCTGTTGGGAGTGAAGGAGAGGGAGATTGCAGACCATTATTTTAGATAGAGAATCTTGGAACATATCTTAAAGGACTAAGGATGCAATGATGGGTTCTGTGGTTCTTTTCTCTGTATCCATTTTGAATATAAGGGAACCTCTATGTGCAATTCACTGTGACCTTAAAAACACTCTCTTTAAAAATGATCTACAGTGGGAAGAAGAAATACCTTTTCCTCTTTTTGTTTCTTTTTGACTTATTCATTTTGAGTTGTATATTTTGTTCCTTCCCAGTATACAAAAGGGCTGAAAAAGCTGAAGGTTTTACTGTCTAGAATACATGGTGCTTAATGTTAGATTTTTTTTTTGGAAGCCATGGTGTCAAAAGAAATAACATGATGAAATTATCAGCGAAATCTTGTCACTGAAATCTACTTGAGTCAAGAAAATTGTTAGTCATAATTTCAAATAATTATTGTTTGGTTTTGGATGGTAATTTACCCAAATGAGAAGCAGAAGCCTTTGTCAAAGGTTCTAGATCTCTGCTTTTCCACAAATGAGTTGGGACATATATCAGAATGTTTTGGTAACTTTATTGTGAAAGGAATGAACAAATACCTATTTTCAGAAATATCCATTAAAAAAAAAATGTAATAAGACAGAAAAAATGTATTTCTTCCATTTTCATACTCTAACAAGTATGAAAACGATATCCCCCAAGTTGTCTTATTCATGACAAATTCTGATCCTGCAGAAAGGTATTTTAAGGGTCAAATGGCTGTTCTTGATAACACTAGTGTAGTCACTCGTGTGCCAAAATATCAACTTAACTTCAGGAAACAGTTTTAGCCTTAAAGGTAGAGGCCCAGCTTCTCTTTTGTGCTGGATTACGTACACTGTTCTATACAGTTAGAAACATGAGCATGCCATATAAAGTGGCTCAAAGAGAGCAAGAAATGAACAGGAACTCTATCAGGAGTCTATTACAGCCGTCCTTGCTGCTGCAAGCCAAGCTTGTTTGCTACAGTTATAGAAGCTCATTTGATATAATTGGTCAAATACAGATCAAAATACATTTATCAGACCAGACTGAATTATTAAGGAAAAAAAAATAATCTGGCTATACACATTTTGCCCTATATCCACACACAAAATAACCCCAAAGCCTCCAAACATTGTCTGTTACAGTAATATACTGGTCTCTGGTGATGCTTTTAGATAGTCTTGCAGTGACAACAAACCTTTAACTGAAACACATCTTTTACTTGAGCCTTTCTCATAAAAGGCTGAAAGAGATAACACGGAAAGAAGATGGGCTGTCAGGAAAATTGATGGTGGGAAGGAATCTCTGCTTTTCTATTTCACCAAGTGTAGACAAAGTGCCTGGTCAGTCACTTAAACACTTCCCACTGTTCTAGTGCTCAGAAGTGGTCTGTGCAAAGTAAATCAAATTAGTTACATATAGCACTTTGCACAATGAATTGGTAAATCCCACTCGAACAGAAACCAATGCACAGTGGTGCTGTAGCTGCAGTGTGCTGAGAAGGCGTTCTAAAGTTAGTTGTACACAACTGCAAGAAATGGGTTTTCTTCTTCCCCTTCTCAGGCACAGTGAGACCAGTTATTCAGGATTTCAGCTCAGTGAAAATGGCACATATGTAAGCTGATGGTGAAGTAGTTTTAAGGACAGCAGTAGAAGTGATACTGTGTTAAGGTATAAGGAGAGTGCTGCTTCTTGGAAGGGAGAGGGGGGTGAGAGAAAGAATACAGTGTGAATTTTTTTATAGTGTATTTGGTGTATATTCTGTTTTTTGTGCTGTGGTTTTTGCTTACATAATATTTTTAATTACATATTTAGATTTAGTGACACTTTTGTGTGACTGACATTGTCCCCTTGTCACTCTCCTCTGAATAGGACTTGTGCCCCAGCTGCCCCATGGTGTTGTTAATATTAATGACCACATCCCTGCTGTGTGAGCAAAATCAGAATAGCCAAAGTTAATAGGCAGAACGCGTACAAACTGGTTTGAAAAGGCTCCAAATAAAGCTTCTGGCCTCCATTTGTATGTATGTGCATGTGAGTACTCCCTGTTTAGTAAAAGCTGCTACTGTTGGAAAGAAAGAAAAATTGGGTCAGTCAGGGGGAATAATACTGAGATAAATGTACTTATCTCAGTCATGAGTTCCTGCTTGTTTCAGAGTAAGGTCTCACTTTTCTGATGCACTTTCATACTTTGGAGTTGTCTGTAACTGTTACCCATGAAACCTGGAGTTCAGTGACTACTTTCAGATAAAAGATTTGTGAAGTTGATGGAGAGCATGAATTTGTAAATCCTTACTCTGTCACTGTGCTGCTTTTCAATATTCTGCATTCTTCTGTGTGTTTGGCTTCATTATTCATCTCAGGCCTTATTTCCTATCTCATAACCTCTTGCTAAATTTTCCTCTTTCTGATTTGTAGGTTAATTTTTTTGAAAATACCTCTCAGTGGTCAGAATGTGCATTTTGCTGATTGTTTCTCTTGGGACAGACTGCAGAGAAAGACGAATCTGCTGTGACTAGGGGATCAGATTCTCACCTTAAAGGCTTAGAGTAGTGTCTACAGACCTTAGTAGGAACAATGTTCATCATGAAGAGCAGAAAGCAAGCCCTGTGGAGTTTTAGATTCTTGTAGTGGATCTCAGCTTCAGCACTCAGCAAGCTTGAACAGAATAAAATCCCTGTGGGTCAGGCTCTGTGCCACAAATCTTGCAGAAGCCAGGCTGCAGCAGTCACAGCAGGATGGAAGGATTATCCTGAATCCCGTTTCTCTTCCTGTTTCTACTGTCCTACTTAGAACACAGGGAAATTGATTTTCCAGCTTAGCCTCCAAGGAGAGAAACTTCTCTGAACTGATGTACCTCAAGATAGAATAAAGTCAATTGATTAACAGGAATAATCAACTAATAAAAGTATAGCAGACCCAGATCAGGTAGCTAGGGGCTCGTTTAAAGGCAGGAGGTTTCTCTTTTTGGGCTCAAACTTCTGAAGCTGGGATATGAAGCAGAGTGTGTGTGTATAGGCAGATGAGGTACAGATAGGGCTGTCTGGGTGTCATTCAAGACAGATGTTGTATGGTTTTCTTTTGTTTGTTTTTTTTTTTGCTAGTCCAGGCCTTTGGATGTTTTTTAGACTGCAACTAGAAGTTTGACAAAGTGGAATAACATTTTTTTTTTCCCCTTTACATTAGGAACTTATTTGGAACTTACATTAACATAACTTACTATGTACTTACTATATATACTTCCTATGAACACACAAACTGCTAATTTTGGATCTTTTCCAAGAATGGTAACTCTGAGACATTTATAAGTAGTTTTGAGTGGTTTACAGGTGCTTGGGTTAGTAGTTTCTCCAGTTGTTGAGGAGAGGGTTTTTCAAAAGGCAGAGAACTCACTTCAGCAGGAGTTCATCTCTGTAGTAGTCTCTCTCTCCCCTTTCTCTAAAAGACAGGCCTAGGCCTGGCAGCCATGCATTAAAAAGAGCCTTTTGGAATACAGCTAATCTTTTATATTTTACTGCATATACAATTGTTAAAAATTTGTATTATCGGTGTGTTATCCATTCCTTACCTGAGTAGCCAGCTTTCTCACTATTGTGTTTCTATTGGTACAAAAAGCTAAAACTATTTCTACTTCATTTTCTGAGTATTATTTATTGACTACTTACCAGTCACCCTAAACCAAAATCCACCTGAAACGTACTTAGGGAGAAGCTTACTACAACTTTGTGTTGTCTCAATGTAAGCATATATCCTATGGGTGTGAAATAACCTTAAGAAGGAAAATATTACATTCCTGCAATATGCTAAAATGAATTTTCAAAGTCTCAGTGGACTGACATCAACACAAAACTATCTGTTATTATTGGATTATATTCAGTTAAAGTTCTGAATGTTGACTATGAAATTGTTTTACTTTTTTATAGTGTCCAATACTTGATAAGATAAAATATTTTTTGTTAGAAACAGATCCAAAAGTTAAAAGATAGCAGGATTTCCTGCCAAAACAACCTTATCTTTTTTTGTTTGCTTGTCCTTTTGTATGGGAGGAAAAGAGGAGGAAACTGAAATCAAATATTGATCCTCCCCCACTATGTATAATCTTATCTAAAGATTAAGTCATTTGTCTAACTGAAAAAAGATGAGTAAAATGCAGTTACAGGATATACTTACATATTTTTCCAGTAAAAAAATGAAGGATTGTTCTGCTAGGTGTTAATTTTAAAAGGTTTCTACATATTTTATTATTATTGATAGACCAATTCTTAAATACATATTAGAATCTCAAAAGTTTTATTTTATAAGAATAAAAATAACTTCTGTTTTCTCCTAGTTGATAAAGTAGAAGACTGAAGATACCAGTATTTTGCTAATCCTAGCTTTCTAAATTTTTATTCTTAGCTTCAGCCTGTTACTGGTGTAATACCTTGCATTCACCGTGCAAGAGAAAACCTAGGAAACTAGAATTCTTGTAGTTGCTGCTTGCTTACTTTGCTTTTATAGGCTCAGGATCTGGTTTGCTTTATCTAAGCAAGTTCTTTAATTCTGGATAAACTAAAGAAATTAATGCAGAATTTTGTGGGAAAGGTTTCTGTTTAACCCAGATTCTTAAATATATTGTCTTTTTCATCTGTCTCCATAAAAAATATTTCCTAGTTAGTTACTGTAAAAATTCATTTTTCTTTTCATTGTTAACTTTGCACCATTTCAATAAAATTTGGTTTATAGTTCAGTATTCCAGAAAAGGAACACTGCTTCCTGAAATGTAGTTTCTCAAATATAGCTGAACTGATGATTCACTCCAAGGAACAAACCTTGGCCCAGCCACTGATCATTGACAGGTTTAACTTGGCAAGTGCAGCAACTTCTGTAGTTATTCGCAGTTACTTTAGTTTAGTTCTATCCCACATTTTCATAGTTTATGGAAAGCAAGTGATGTATAAACAGAAGATGTCATAGATCTTAGAGGTTTGTTTGCTGTTTCTATGCTGTGGTTGTACACTTAATACAAAAGAAAACTGCCACGTCCCTTGTTCTGCCCAGGATGAAATGGGCTGTTCTCTGTAGCAACATGACTTTTACAGGAAAGGGATATGTCTTCCTCCACTGTTGTTTTTGTTTTGCAGAAATATTCTCTAAAAAGCATGAATATATGCAAGTCTAACAGTATCTTTTAAGTTACATGTTGTTTTAATCTTCCTATTTTGTTGTGGGAAATTGTCACAAAAGCTCTGAGGTGCACTTTTTGCTGCTAGACTTGGAGCCACTAGAAGTAATTTTTGCATTACGCTGTGGTTGATTTGTATATAGATATTTTTATTACACAGCAGTGGTTTTAGTGGGTGAACCTGTGTAGAATCAAGGGCAGGAATTAGTGCATTTTACGTAAGTGCAGCCCAGCAACTTTAAAATTGAAGCCATGCCTACTGAACATAACAGCATTTAGACAATGGCTGATCTGTAAGACCAGGAAGAGAGGTTGTTCTGCCATGTGGCAGAATGGGGAACATCTTTTAACTGGTCAGAACATTTCATAGTGAAATGTCATAGCAAATTGAGCAGTGCACAGTGGTTACAGTAGTAGAATGGTATAGCAATATCTGCAGAAATTCAGAGTAACATATGCCTAACTATCCTCCTAAATTTACCTACACAAGAAGCCAGAAATAATGAAGTCTTTTTTAGTGCAAAAGAAGACAGAAGTGGTTTCAAAGCAAATAACATTAATGATCTAAAAATATAAATCAGATGGAAATGTCCACAAGGCTTCTTTCTGTGAGTGTTCACAGCCCTGCACAAAACAAGAGAAGCTCATTAAGTATTATTTTAGCAAGCTATATTTACAGAACAATTTATCACAATGGTAATTGTCTATTTCAAGATTAACTCATTGCCATATGCGGTTTCACAATTAAAAATTAAACACAACAGATAGAAGGCAACTACTTGTCTCTGAAATTTTGTTGGTAGTGATGCCTCAACTGTAGATAATTGAATAATGCATCAGGTATGATTTGTTCTGAACACTGACAATAATTATTGATGTCTGGTCTCCAAAATTGTTATTAAGATAGCAAATGCCAACTGAGGAAGGCTAGAAGCATTTTTTTCCTGATTTAACTTTTTTTCATCTTATTTGATTCCCATTTGTTTCTCCACTGATGAGGAAAAAAAAATGTTGTTTTCATTAAATTTATAACAGGTAGGAGGATGTGTGGACTGCAGTGGCATGTAGCCTTTTGTGCCAGCTGTTGTAGTGTCCTGAACACTAACGGCTTGCTTTAGCCTTTTATTTTTAGCAATGTATTTCGAGCATCTAGAATATTTTGAGAGAGGTAAAACAAACATAAATGTTCATGCTTGTAGCGGTAGCTAACAGTATAATACCTTCAAGGTATTAAAGGTCAGGCTTGGTGGGGCTCTGAGCAACCTGCCCTAGGTAGAGATCTCCCTATTTATGTAGGGAGGTTGGACCAGATGACCTCTAGAGGTCCCTTCCAGTCTAAAATATTCTATGATTCTTTTAGCCCAGATTTCCACTTCTACCTCTACAGTATTACCTCTTCTGACAGGTAATACCAGTGCTCTGTTGTTGGCTTTCTCCAGATCAGGGTCATGAGAACCCATCAATTCCCTGTTGCAAGTAATTTGTGCATTCAAGATGGTGAACTGTGGCTGTTCAGGAGGAAATCTATTATGGGGTACAACTGACTACATTAGAAACAATTTCTAAATTGGGAGCTTGAGGCACTAGTTCCAGCATGTAGAGGGAAGTTACAGTACGTATGTCACATCAGGAGCTGGCAGTGAGGGCTGCGGGATGGCCGCTGTGAGGTGAGGCCGGGGCTTCCCTGTGCCGGGCACAACCGGTTCCAGCCGCCCCCAGAGCCCCGCTGCAGGGCACAGTCCGGCCCCACAGCCACAGGTTATGGCACCTCATGAAAAACATATCTAAGAAAAGGCACTGAGATTTGAGGGAAAAAGTGTGAGAAACAGCCATGCAACAGCAAAGTCAGAGGAAATGGAGGGGAGGAGGTGCTCCAGGTGCCACAGGAGGGATTCCCCTGTGCCCTGGGAGGAGCCCATGCTGCAGCAGGTGTTTCCTGAAGAAAGCCGTGGCCTATGGGGTAGCCGTGCTGCAGCAGGGTGTCCTGGATTGTGGAGGAGCCATGCTGGAGCAGGCTTATCCTGAAGGACCCCAGCCTGGGAAAGGGCCCACCCTGGAGAAAGGGACTGGTTTGGACTGACTGCACCCCCCATTCCATTGTCCTGCTCAGCAGAAGGAAGTAGTGTTGGGAAGGAAGGAGTGAAACTGAGCTCAGGAAAATGGGGAGGGTGTGGGAAAGGAGTTAATTTTCTCTTTATTTGCTTAATTGTCAATACATTACATTTTCTCCAAGTCAGGGCTGCTTTGCCCATGACAGTAACTGGTAAGTGATTTCTCCATCCTTACCTCAACCCATGAGCTTTCTCATTTTCTTTCCCTGTGCAGTTGATGAGGAAGGCTGAGGGAGCAGCTGGGTGGGCATCTAGCAGGCAGCCAATGCAACCCACCACCGATGTTCTGGTTGAAAAATCTTTCCATCAAAAGTAGTCATTCTTTGCTTTAACCTGAGACCACCTTAGTACTTTTTGACTTCTTAAATATTTAACAATACTTAAGTTAAAGCCTTCTCACTGCAAATGCCTGAACTTTAAAAATTCCCTTGCTAATAGTACTCAGACCTGGCTGATGGCTGTGTGAAGTTAACTGATACCCACAAAATCAGTCTGAGGGGTGGATGAGGAAGGATGGATATTCTAGGGGTTTTAGAATTGCAGAGAGACATTTTCAGGGAATGAAACAGTCAAGTATAACCATAGCATTAGTTAGTTAATATGAACTTTAAAATTACACAACAGAGAGAGGAAATAAGGGATAAGAATCAAGAAACACATGGTTGGAAAGCGAGAAACTTAAAACTATGAGGAGCCGATGTGAAAAATTTTCAAATATCCCTGAATCTTGGCATTGCTGTCGTAGTTTCTGTGTGAGGTTTCCAGAACTTCACTGAGAAAATAAAAGCTGCAGACAACTGGAAAGTGCTTGTGCCATGATTCTTCAATTTTGTATTTTTTTGGTTGGACATGACAGACAATGTCCATATGAGTCAGTGAGATAAAGATGTTCCTGCCCATCTCCTGTAGAGAACTAGAGAAGTAACACCAACCATCAGCCCAGCTAAACTGTTGTAAATGATTACTTAGGGGGTGAGAAGAAACAAGTTCATGTTATTTATTGGAAAAATAATAGCATAAAGAAAAAACACCGAAGGATCATTAGATCCTGTCATACTGTGAAGGAAAACTAGCAACTGAGTTGTCTTCATATGTTCAGCATTTGGCAGATAATCACTCTGTAACTCTGTGGTTCCTAAGACAGCGGGAATGTCATTGTATCTTGATTCTTTTTTCCTTTTATTTGGATGGATCTCTGCTAAGGAAACCCCTTTAAATCACACTTAGTCAGGAAGCACTTAAGTCCAGTGGTGACACTGATATTGTATAGTCAGCTATACAGAGATGGATTTAAACTTCTAATGCAGAGGTTTCCTGAACTCAGAACACAGTCTCAAACCGCTCTCAAAATGTGGAGTGAAAATATCTGGCATCAGTGTGGTTTTCTGATCTAAATCTTGAATCACAGTGTGTAACCTGAATTTTCTGGATTTTAAAATCTATTTCCACCATAATTTACTTTTTTTTTTTTCCTCTGCTCAATCCAGATGGCATGAAAATAATTTTGTGCTTTGTTATATAAACATAACAATTGCATGGTATATAATTTATAAATATTGTCTTATATGTATGCTTTTGTATCTTTATCAGAAAGGTACCTAAAAATAAAGATTAATTGTTTGTCCCTATTTTTACAGATGGCATCAAGCATGAACAGAATGAATGTTAGTCATCATTGCTTGCTGAGTATGTGACAGAGTTGGAGGGAGGAAGAACTGAGATCTGATGCCCAACCCTAGGCCACTTCCTAGACCTGTTCATCTGTAAGTCCAAATCTGTTCTATTTCATATGGTTTATTTTCCTTGCAGCAAAATTTTGTTTTGTGGTAAGGCACACAGCTTAATGTATTTGAAGCAAACAGTGAACCATCTGAAAAGAGCTAAAGAGCAAGCAACAAAGATTGAGAAATCCAGACAAGACTTCTTAGGTATTAATGACCTATTTAGAAGGAGGGCATCATTTGTTCTCTATATGTATGAGTGTCAGAACATGAATTTTTCAGCTTAAATTGCAGACAGATGCAGGTGAATATTAACAACTTCCTAATGGTAAGATAACATTTCTCATAGGTTTTAAAGTCATCTTAGATAAATACCAGATAGGAAGGACTTCTATATTACCGGTATTTGCCCCGGTATGGGACCGAAGTCATAATTGACTTCTCAAGACGTGTTTCAGATGTATTTTTTATGACTGTAGAATTCAGTTGGAGCTCCACTGAAATGTAGTAGCTAAGTCAGTAACCCTTGAACCGAGAAAGATCCACCATGTTCTGTTATTTTCACTACCTTTGTCACCATATATATGACACTCCCTAGTTATAATTTCTTTACCTCCAATTTATTGGATGACAGAGAAGCATTTAACCTTTATAGCCAGTAGTACCTCACAGTGACCCCAAACTGTGATGGTATAGTGTCTTCTATTGCTAAAATAACTAGGCAGCTTGCTTTTTTTTCCTCAACAAAAAAAGTATTTAAAAGATTTTAAGAGCATAATTCTGTCCCTTATCGTTAAACAAAGATTCAATGATGAGGATATTGATAACTAAACAAAAATAATGTTTCACATCCAACTTCTTTCTCTTGAGAGTGGGCTTACTATAGAATGAACTATAACTAAAAATAATAGTGTTTGCATAATTGTATTCTGGAGATTGTTGTTGTTCAGTCTGTTGAAATCTCCTGGAACACACGAACAAAATACTTTGTGAACTTGCTATTCCCAATTTTACCGATTTTTATCTACAGTAAATCTCATTAATACTACCAGTAAGTACTAGAAATATTTTCTGATATGCTTTCATATTAATTATACTTGTGGTAATCTTTTTTTTTATAAGAGGAGGTAAGTCATTTAAACAATAGGAATCCTTTTGGAATTCATTACAAATGTCACTATGATAGAATGCCGTTTGGGGAATAATGCAAATGTAAGTTTCAGTAGCTGGAAGCTATTTTTTTTTAATGAGGTGTGCCCTAACATATACTGCGGTTTCTACCACTGGCACGGTAAAATAATAGAGACAATGAATAGGATTAAATTTAATATTGGTGTAATTCATCTGAAGCTAAAGCTAAATGTGGGTACTTGCTGTATTTTATTTATGCAGATGACTGAAAAAAAGATTATTTCTGCCAGAAGGTGCCTTAGTAAGATTCAGTATCTAGTTTTACTTGTATTATAGGTATGTCTCCATGCTTATTGCACATAGGGAGAGCCTAATGTTGTATTTCAGAATGAAATTTCAGTGTCTCTAATATCGAGCTCTACATCAGTGAAATCTGGCACTATTTGGAAGCCAGTCCTGCTTCCAGTGGAGCTAAAGACAAATTTTTTGCATAAAAAAACTTGTGGCTTTTTCTATTCATTCTTCATTAGCTATCAGTTTTAGCCTGGGCTCAGAAATTCCATCAACTAAAGGAACCATATGTTTGAGATCATATTTTAGGAAAACTTTTCTGATTTGTCAAAATTCCTTTGAACTAGGTTGCTGGCATGTTCCTCTGTAAAGATTGGAAATGAGCTATTTGTGTGCCAAAGAACTGAAGGAATTCAGTTTACTGTGGAATATGTGAAATGTTTTTTAATTAGTTCATGATAAAGCAACATAATTAGAGGTTTATTAAGCTTTAATTTGATGCTTTAAAATTAAACAACAGGAATGGTATAGTAAAAAGCTTTTAATTCCATGTGTAGTGGAGAGTGTATCAGCTAGTCTGGGTACCCTTACCTTGCAAACAGATCAGTTCAAGTATTGACAGCAGTTTAGTCCTATAAGCTTGTAGGTCTGCCCAGTGTGGTATGACAGTGGGTTTCTTTCCAGTTCTTCTCTATAATTTCAGCTATATTGAAAATGTCTGTGGGGAATTACTTTGTAGTGTGCACATATAAAAAGAGAATTTTGGCCAGGAATATCCGTACCTGTAAGAAGGAAAGTTTCTGCAGTAAGCTAGGGTGATCTGAAGCATTTCTGGGAGGGTTGTGTGCTTTAAATAAATAGAATTTTAAAATTTAATTCATTGTCCTAAATGGGTATCTTCACACCTCTAAGAAATGCTGCTTTTCCAAGAAGCAAAAACATGTACCTAACATGTATGGT
>JANHFX010068091.1:52229-140550 GCA_027560015.1 Chloroceryle amazona
GATCACTGTTTTTATAACTTCATAATTTAATTTTTCATAACTTCAAAGAGCTTACATCTAGAAATTCAGTTTTACAGAAAAAAAGGCTTATCACAGTTTGTATGAGAGGTAAGTAGGACAAATAATGGACAATTAAACTAAAATCTTTAATCACCATCAAGGTAATTATTATTGTTATTATAATACGATTTGATTAAACCTCATTTCAGGTTAAGTTTACAATGCTTACTCACTGAAGAAAATTCCTTCAGCTGCTGGATTTGGCTGAATAAGCCTAATAGTTTTTCTAGATACATTTTACCTCACATTGTCTCTTGAAAGTGCTCTAACCCATTTGGCAGGAGATCTCTATCTTATTGCAGTTGTTAAGTTTTGTATAAATAATTAAATATTCATTTGTAAAGGTGTTTGCACTCAGGTGTTGCCCCTGCCTGGTGAGTGCCCTGACTCCAAACCTACAGACTTGTTTTCAATGCTCTCTATTTGTTCCAGTGAATATTTCAGTGTTTCATGTAAAACCAAACAGCTTGAAGAGGACTGACTTTGAGAGATCTGTTGCAGCATGGTAAAAAAATTCTTCCCATCATGTAGCAGAGGCAGAACAAAGTTCATCATGGAGGTATTAGATACAAGGTGTATTTGAACAAGTCATCTCAAACTCCATATAAGGGCTATAACTGCTATAAACTCAGGTGTGAGGGAAAGGACCATTGGGTCCATGCTGTTCTTTACTGCTTTTTGGCAAACTCCCCTTGTGATTATTTTAAACAAACAAACAAACAAGAACCCAAGCAAACAAAAATCCACAAAACAAACAAACAAACACCAAACAAACAAACAAACAAAGATAAAAAAAACCAAAGTGAAATATTTATTGATTTGTTGCAAACACTTTATTGCTTGGTCTAAAAGGAAGATTTCTTGTTTTATTCAGAAACTATAATTCTTACATTGTGGATTGATGTTGCTACTGCTTTCTAACCTGCTATTGAAAGCTAAGCATCAAAAGCATCTCTCCTAGTAAATCTGTATTGGTGAGCTGGGTGCTCTATACTCAAATGATGTAGTGTTTTTACCCTATAAGTAGAAGACTGACAACCACAGTTTCTGGAATCTGCTCTGTAATTTGCCATATATCCTTGGTGGGCTTGAGTTTACATATTTACTAATAATTTATACTTACAATGCTGTAAAAAATATGAAGTGAAACCTCACCAGTTTTCAATCAGCAGAGGCAATGATGTTAGAGTGCTGCATTACTACTGCAAGTATGAATTATCTTTATTTAAAAGTAACATGTATCAGTGTCTTAGTGTTTGATGCTGATTTTGATCCTGAAGGGAAGTGAAACCTCCCTGTTTGTTTTTTTTTTCTACAGTAAACTAATAAATGTGTGTCTTTCTCATTTCTGTCCAGCTAAATTTATCTCATTACTTTCCCATCTTCCCTGGAGAAATCTGAGGAAGAAAAGTATATTCTTTCTCTGATGCGTTTCTTTTAACCCTGGTTAACTGGAGGTGAGAAAGTCTGAACATCTAAGTGTCGAGTCTGGTGAAGTTACCATATAGCAATTTACTTTTACTGAGATATGCTGTGCTTAAAACAGACTTCCCAGCTCTTTCTCTGAAGACAGAACACAGAGATGTTTTTTTCCATTCCTTTGTACTCCCTGGGTATATGGGCAAATGGGTATAAAAACCTAATGATGTCACTGTACGCACTGTGCATGGGTGTGTACACTTAAAGCAATAACTTCAAACACTGTTTGGTGTAATCTTGTCTCTTAAATGTAATGAAGTGCAGAGGGACAATGACAATTCTAAGATGCATCTCAGTAAGACTTGTTTAATTACCTGATGATGACTTCCTAAAAGCAATGAGGTCACAGTTTTCTTTAAATACTGCACTGACTTCCATATGCAGGACCTCAAGGTCTGCAGATGTATTGCGTGATTATTTTTTCACTAATCAAGGAAAAGTGTTATTGAGAATATTCCAAGTTAGAAATATTAATAAATAATTCAGACCTATGCCAATCAGACTTGGGGTATTTTTATGTTTTGTTGATGTAGTCTTTAACTGAACATAGTCACAGGAGAGTAAACACCAGACTGCTTTACCTCTTGTACAGGAAATATTTGCTTTGCCTTTTAACTTTTTTTTTAATTAAAAAAAGTAGTGTCTGAGAATACTAAAGAGTGAGGAGGGGTGATGAGAGTACTGAAAAATATGTTTACTTTTTAAAATATTATAATGTTTGTGAATGTTAAGGGAGCAAAATATTTCTACTCTTTATGATGCTTCAACATTTTTTCTTAGTGTTGGTATCTGTTAAGCACTACTCAATCACCTGGATTTAGGTACATCAGTTACCCAAGGACTTCTCTATTTGCATTTACAAACTGTAGGTAAGTTAACTCTTTAAACTAGAAATGCTTTGATCTAGTTGGGAAACCAGTCTCAGAGGAAGAATGAGACATAGGAACCCTGTTCAGCATAGCTGACTGCAGCAGCTCTTACTTCAAAGTCTGGAAAACCATGAAGCAAAATGTTTTCTCTTCAACAGATTTTTTTGCCCATTAGCAGCCAGTTTACTTGAATCTGCTGTGTGCTGTTCGAAGTGTTAGCTACCAGAAACAGCATCTCAGGGAAATGAAAGAGACTCTTCTTTTAAGGTCTGTTTTCATCTCCTGTGAATGTTTCTCCCATGGGCTTAGGTTTGGAACTAAGTGAGCTCAGTTTTCCTCCATGCAGTCTAAGGTGGTTTCTTTTTAAATATGACAACTACACCAAGATCAACTAGAATTACTTTCATGTCCTTAAGAAGTCTGTCCTAATTCATCTCTGTTTCACTAGTGCAAATGCCTGTTCATCTCATTCTGAAGCAGTTGCAAGTAGAATTTGGTCCTTCTGTCTGCTCTCAGATGGGATATATGTGCTGGTGACACCTACAAAATAATGTCTCCTGTTTCAGAATGATTAGGTTTAATATACCTTTTAAGGTCTTTAAAAATAATCAGTCAATCTAGGAATAATAATGGTAAATGTCAAACAATAGAATGGCTGAATGCTGGAACTTGAATCTTGGAAAGGCCAATTATAGAATAGAATAATAGAATATTATTCCTATTAACTTGAGGATTAATACTTATTTGGATGTATCTTTCCTTCTTTCTCAACATATTTAAATAATGTCACAATGTATTTATATGAAAAAAAACCACAAAACGACAACAAAAAAAAACCACTGCCAAACCCCCCAAGATACAGTTCTAGTTTTTTTTCTGAATTTTGCATTTTAATACATTAGGTCAAAATGTTATAAAGCCTCTGCTCTCTATGTGTTATGTAATTATATGTAGATAACTGTCTGATTAATGGGCATATCAAGAATTTCTTTTTTGGATCAGTTACGTAGTAAGTTCAAACCAAAACTTTGTAGTTATTTAAGTAAAAAATAGGTGATTAATGCCACTTCTTTTTCCATCAATGTTCAGTTTTGCAAATGTTATTTATGGAATTAATTAAAACAGCAATGTACTATTTGCCATGTCTCTACCATAGAAATAGATTCCTTAAAAGCTCCATAGATTTAAAAAGGAGCACAGAACTCCTTTGGAGAAACCTCAGTGTCAACATACAGACTGATCTTATTTTCAAGTGATCTTTCTGGTGATCTTTCTGGTGTTCTAAGAAAGAATGTACATGTCCATAGTACAGTAAGCTCTGTCCTAGTTTCTGTGGTTTAAAAATGAATCGACACATGGTTCAGGGTGTCAGATGAGGATAAATTAAACTGAGTTGTTCAAAGGGTTTCACTAAGAGGAAAATTTAGATTCAGACTGAAGTATATTGACTAATGGGACTTTTCACTTTTTCTAGACATTACTTTAGGTATCTTCACACTCTGCTTGATAGCATGCTGTAGTGAGTCAATTGAAATGAAAAGCATCTGTAATTAGTATGGTTACTTTCTTATGAAAAATATTCCTGAGTATTTGAGAAGCTTTAATATTAATACTTTTTCTTTGTACTTCACAGGTTTTAATATAATAGCAATACATCAATGGAAAAAAGATCTAAGGGTTTATCAGAGAATCAGGTGTTTCTTCTTTATGAACTGTACAATAAACCTGTTCGTACACTGGATTTCTGTTACGGCATTCCATAAACAAACTAATCTTTAATGTATATAAAAGTATTTTGAATTTTAATTTACCAGATGCTCCTTTTGATAAAAGCATTAAGATTGTACACTTTTTATGAGTAGGAATTGATAGTGACATTCTGGACTGTAAGAGAGGACAGAAACCTGTCACAATCCTGTCTTGTATTCAGATCGTGCTTCTAGAATGGTTTAAATTCTTACACAGAATTACAAGTGTTAGTATCAAAATGAATTTCCTTATATCCATTAAGGAACTAAGGCTCTTGCAAGGTCTTAGCAGAATAGCTTGGGCTCAACATACTGATTGTTCAAGCTTTCAGTTCTTCCTTCTTTCATTTTATGTAATGAGACTCACCATTATTCTTAGAGTTTTACCAGACTTTTGGGGACTTAAACAGTTTTGTTCTGTTAGCTTTCTCTGATGTAGCTGGGAAAAGGCTTTGTGTCTTGAGCAGTGTAATAAATATATTCTGTGAAAAGAATGAAGCAGAAGAGCAAAGAACATAATAGATAAGTAGAACAGTGCATGGAACTGTCAGCTGTTAATTCCTCTCATGTGGAGGCTGTGCTACACGATACTGAAGGTAAAAATCAATTAAATGTTAATGTGATAAAATTCCCATTAGCAGAATCTCACAACTCTGAATCAATAGGGATACCAGGGCTTGAAGATAGGGAAAGATAGAGAGGAGAGGGAAATTCCTTTGAAAAGACTAGTTCCTTGGAGTGTCCTGGCTATCGATCTGTACCAATGTTTTATTTCTTCATCTTCTTATTGATCTCTGTAAAATCACAGAGGACTGGTTTTCTGGTTTTGCCTCCGTAGGCTCATACCCTTCCCAGATAATCAGAAAATGGATTTGCAACTATATTTCAAAGCGTTCTGTCATCTTGACTAACTAAGGGGATGGAATTGGTGGAACTATTGTATGGAATTGGAACTATTGAGTAACTGCACCATTTTCTGTATATTCAAGGAGGAAAAATTAATTAATCTGAAGAAGAGCTATTGGTTCCAGTTTCAAACCATAGCCCCTTGCCCTATGACTACAGGCCTTTGTAAATTTATGTAACTATTTTGCTAACTTCCATGTTTCCAATGTGGGAAAGAAAAATCTTCTTGTCCTCAAAGCCAATGAAATAATCTATATAATATACAAATATGCCTGTGTTTCCTGTTACTGTGACTTTTTTTTTAAATGTGCAAGTACGGGCAATATTGGTCATAGCTGAAATGGAAGTAAGAATTGCTCTTCTTCCTGTAATATTCATTGCTACAAAGGCAGATTAATAAAATTATAATTTAAGTAATTTATCTTCTAACAGGAATAATCTTGAATTGAAACAGTATGTTTCTTGTCTCTGTCATCTTTCCTTAAGTGTCATAGCAGATACCAGAATATGTTGCATTATATAAGTTTTCCTTTAATATTTCAGACTGAATCTCAAGACACGTATTTTAAGATGCAATCCTTCTTGATCAATCTGAGAAAGACAGTTTTCTAAATCTTTACCAGCACTTGACCATAAAAGGAAGACAGATGAATTAACGTTGTGCCATCTTTGGAGGGAAACTGTTGTAGCTGACAGATGGCAAAGCCATCGATAATTTGGGGGGGTTGTTTTTTTATGGAGGGTTGTGTTCAGTTATTTGTGTGACATCCCTGTGCCCCTTCCTCTTCCCCCGCCCCGTTCTCCCCATTTTGGTGTTAGCTGTCTTTTTCTTTCACTCTCTCGTTTAAAAAATATCTCAGAATTCTTGGCTATTGCTTTGCTATAGATGGGTTTCTGTCAGCAATCCTTTGGTAGGAAGCCGTACAAGTGAGTGGAACATCTTGGGCCAAAATAAATACAGATTATAATCTGTATTTACTATATTTCTATTAAGATATTCTGGCAGGATGAAGAGTTCAGTGTAATTGCTGTGAATTTCCACCAATATAACTAAGATCAAAATCTCGATCTGAAAAATACTGAGATTCTTTTCCCTAATGTGAGGAAAGGTGTCAAGTTCAAAGGATATTCTGTCAATTCATTGTGTGACTTCAGTGCTGGCTGTTCTGTGTCAAAACTTGTTTTCCTCAGTTATCAAAATGTTTAATAATTTCTTGATATTCAGATAGTAAAATAAGTCTTGTCTTCTTCAATAACAGGAAAGAAAGAAAGAAAAAAAAATTCTGTTACAAATACTAGTAATGCTTTTATAGTTTGTTCTACAGTGTTTGTGCCAAATAAAAGCTTTAGAAGCATGAGAGAAGGAATCAGCAATTGTGTGACTCAAAACTCAGGAATTTGGAACTTCCAGATTTAAAAACTTTCAGCATTTAAACCACTAGTTTGTGACTGTCTAGAGCCTAGGTTTTTAAATAAAGAAATGAAGTGGCCATTAGTAGAGTTTATTTCAAGTAGCAGTTTTCTGTGATCCACTTTTTCCTGTCTCTCTGTGTAGTACTTAGTGGGGTTTGGTTTCTATGTTTTGTGTATTCCAGGCTCCATAACATTTCAGACAATAGAAATTATGTGGATAGAAAAAAAGGTATTGTCACATGAGATGTTTTATCTACTAAATATGTTGGTGAATGAAACTAAAGCTTCCTAAAATATAAAATTTCAAAAGATGAATAATAAATTAATTAAAAAATATTTTTTGAGTTACCTATTTACTTAAAAGTGGCACTCTTTCAGTCACTGCTTGAAAGCAAAACTTTTAACTGCTCTGTACAAGTTCACTGATGTCTCATAACAGAAATTATTTTTGTGAAATACATGATTTTCACTTTTATTCCATGACATGGCTTTATGAAGTGTGTGTTATGTATATCTATATACTTTCAATGGCACTAATAGGGGAGTTTGTTATCCAAAGAGTTATTGGCTGCATTAATTTTTAGCTCTCAAAATACACTCTTGTGTAGGTGCCCGAAGCACACCTTAGTGATAGCGCAGCATGGTGTAGCTTGTTGTGCTGTTCTGTCTTGTCTGTTCTGTCAGTACTGATGAGATATATCGAGTTTCAGAGGTGTCTTCCCTGGTGTTATTCGCATAGGAAGTGAATTTTCCCATGCTTGACTGCTTTTTTTCTAGCCTAATAATACAGTTTTATAACAGTCAGCAACTTAGCATCTTTCATGTATATTCCTCAATTTTTACAGCATTTTATGTGAGCACTTCTCACATCTGATTTGTATACAAGGTAAAAGCTTAGAAGACCTTCTTACTTGTCATTTCAACTGATCATTAACTCATTTTAAAGAGTTGTTTTCTGGTAAAGTTTAGTATTTGCTTCCCTTTTAACAATCCTTTATAATTGTATTGTTCCCTATTATTTAAAATATTGTTATGTCTTTTACACAGCTTGTTGAAGTAGTTCAGATGCCTTTTTTTTATCTAACCAATTAGGACTGGCTACCTGGCTCACCCCCAGCCTTCCACCTTCCATGCATTGCAGGACATCAAACTGTCCTTTGCTGGCACACCACCACCATAAGCCTTTTTGGAAAAGCCTCCCTAGATGTTCTATCTGGGCTTGATTTGCTTTGTAGCAACTCAAGTTTCATGAGGTTCAGGTGGGCTGTGTGAGTAATGGTCTCACCCAGTGTGGCAAGCATTTTACTGTCCTGGGTTGAGGGTAAAGTAGCTCCTTTTTTTTCTGATGGTGAATTTTCTTCACTACAAGTTCAAAGAAATAGGAGTGCTTTGAAGGAACTTAAAAATAAAGGTCAGTCCTAAAGGTGTGTTTGAAAAGTTTGGCTAAAACTTTGTACACTAGAGATGTCAAGTGCTAAATATATAAGTATTTGTCTGACCATGTGTCTGGAGGGTTTTTTTATTTCCTCTTCCTGCTGATAATGTATTTCATATTTGTAGGTTTTTTTATAGTCAGAGTTTAAAAGTATTTATTGTGCTTTTGTTATTACTATTTAAACTCTCTTATAGAGAATGATAGTGAAGTATAAAGGGAATGCATTCTTTGCCATGAGGTTATACATTGAGGTGGACTGGATAATTTCTAATCTCACATGGAATCAAGAAAAAAGACACAATTACATGGTACAAAAAAAAGATATCTTGACCCTTGGGAGCTCATTATTCTTTCTTTCTCTTTTGCAAGTTTTAGTTCCTGGAAGGTCAGGCTTTTGTACCATTCTTTTAAAACATGCATTATATCCATTTTTGTTGTTTTCTGTGTTCTGCTTGTCACATCCTGGTTTGTGTCGCTACCTTGCTTTCCTACCTGGAATAATTTCTATTTTTAATGTAGCTCTAGGATACTCCTCTCTAAATTTTGAAATAATGATTACTTTTCAGAAGACCATTGCTAGGTTAGGAAGTTGGTGATATATTAGAACAGATTATTTAAAAAAGAAAATTGGCTTATTTTGTTTTTGCAAGTTTTTCATGAATAAATGTAAGTAAGAAGGAACACTGAGACATGATTTCATAAGCTTTTGTGACTTGAGGATGGAGGGGAGTGCTTGCTTCTCATCCAGTATCACTTCTGCTTTCTTGCAGCTGAAGAATGCAGCAGAGACACTTTTATAGTCAAAATGATGGTGTTATCTAGATAAAATTAGCTAATAATTGCTTTGTTTTATTCTGTTGTCAATGAAAAATAGCAATATCCTTTCTTAGCCTCATATTTTACATTTTAAGCAAAAAATGTTTTCTTTTTCTACATACAGAACTACCACAATAACTCTCAGGTTATCAATTAAAATAGAAAAAGCATAACTCTGCTATTCATACTGTGTGTTCCAATATGACGGTGAAGAAATTTAACCTAGACCATCTTGTTCATTGAATAGCCCACCTGCCCTTGATTTTTTGCTGTTTCTCTGAGGAAGCTGTGCTAAAGCTTGTATCCAGCTCCATACCAGAGCTGTGAGCAGGTAAACAGTATTGCTTAATGACTAGGTCCTTGAAATAGGCCCCATGAAGTATCAATTTTATATCTGAATTTCTGTGTACCAAATAACTTCATCTGCTTCTAAACAAATCACTGTATATACTGTGCTATATTGTGACATTAAACAAGATGTGTGATGTGGCCTAATGCTAAGTGGGTATTCTAGAACAATTAGACATTTTTACTTTTCTGTAGAAACACATTCTGGAAGAGTGCTACAAAATAGTTTTTCACTTATTCACACTCAAAAAATGACTTAAACTCCCTGTGTAACTGCACTCTCAAATAAAATACAATGAATGGTTTAGGAGAGCACCCAGGAAAGTGTCAGCAACTCACCCATTATTCATGTTGGGGACTACTAAATGGGTAGTCTGAACCAAATTCTGACTATTCCGATCTGCTTTGTGAATACTGAGTTCCTGCCATTGTGTGGTAAATGAAAAACACCCCCTTAAACTACCTACTGTTTCCTTTCATGCAGGTGACTTTTTCAGTTTGGGAGCTTTATTTATTTATTTGGTTTTGTTGTTAATAAAGAATAAGTATTCTAGTTGCATTTCCTCATCAAATCAAGATATTTAGTGGTTACTAAGTATGGATCAGCTTCTGCCACTCAAGGTTAATTCTCATGCTGATGTCCTCTGTGGATAAGGTTGTTTTTGCTGCATTAGCAAGCTGAATCTGTGTATTATCAACAGCTGAATAAATGAGGCATAGAAGTGAATGCTGAACATGTTCAAATCAAACTAAGGCATAAAATCACAAGAGAAACATAGTATCTTAAAATTTGTCATTTTCTCTTTGTAATAAACATGGTTTATCTCTTGATTTCTCGTGCCAGTGTTTGAAAGGCTGCATTATTGCTCCTAAAATTGCTATATACTGCTTTTATAATCTTCATACATTATAAACGGGTCATGAAATTCAGCAAGAGAAAGCAAAAAAGGCAATCAGGCCCTGGATGGCAGTAATGGCTATAGATGTATTACAAATAATTTAGAGTGTTTTGTCTAATTCATTAGCATGAGTAAAGCCTATATAACTGTTGAAAGGGTTATCTAGTTCTTATAGAAAGAATTCTTAGCATACTGTTATGCGGATGGGTTATGTGGCTTCTTTATTTCAATCTTACGTGAAGACTGGTGAAAAAAGCCATGTGTGCCTGTTCACGTGTGTGATTCATGTAAGGATTACTACTAGTGGCAATCGGTCAGAACCAGAGCTTGTTGTGTGCTAAGACAATAGAGGGAAATACAAAAGATGGGAAAAACAATATACTCCTTTAGTTTTTATTTTTGTGTAGAAACCTGTATGCATGAATTTTGTGTGCCTGTTGCAGAACAGTAAAATATACAATGAAACAATCCAGCACTATTGGAAGAGACAGCTTATTTTCCCTTGAGGCCTAGAAGTAGTGTTTGCCATAAAATGTAATGTTGATAATGATAAAAAAGAGAAAAAAAAAATCTCAGGGCATCCATTGCTCCGAAGTCTGGGAAAACTTATTTGCATTGTATGAAGGAGTTTGGAAAAAAATCTGGGTTTCATTGGAGCATGTGTGAGTGTAATGCTGACAGCTATGTCATGTAGTGGAGAGCTTCCAGTTCAGATGTTTCCACTCATCTAATTCAGTAGTATGTTTTGGAAAGAACAAAGATTAGTCTGATCCTGTGCTAGAGACAAAAAGTTCTCTCTGTTTTTGCCAGGTAGCTCAGCTCTTAAAGTGTTGCTCTCTTGTACTGCCTAAATGAAAACTACCTTATTGATTAGGCAGACACTTTTGAAAGGCATCAATGTAAAGACCTGCATAGACTATGTAACCACAAATGGAAGTTGAAAGTGTGAATGAAAATGACTTGTGTCAGTGAGGATTACTCAGCCATTACTTTTAAATTCTCAAGTTACACTTGAACTAAAGCAGCAATTATTTTAAATATTTGTAAAAAAAAAAAAAAAGAGGGTGGGGGAATTCCAAACTGTGTCAGCACTTGCTTTAGGAACATGAACAGTTAACACATGATTAATATTTTATTGAACTGGGTCTTGTGTTTCAAAGGCACAATGAACTGTCTTTGTGATCAGATATTGCACAGTTGCTATATAGCACGATGTCACATTTAGTAGTAGTTGAGGTGTCCAGATGTTGTTAAAATTTAATTCCATGGAGAGTGCGCTGTTCTGGTTGTCTTTTAAGCCAGTGGGGTAATGACTTTGTAAAACGAAATCTGTCTCTAAGAGTCTACAGTCTTCAAGGCAGGTTGAATTTACAGTTTGACATCTAAGTTTCTGACTCTTCTCTGAACTGCACTGATTTTTGGCATTGCTTCCAGATATGCTGTCATTAGTGCGCACGAGTTTCAAATGCGCCGTTTGAAAATATGCCCAGTTCTTTAATTTCACAGCAGTTATGCCCGTGCTTATTGTGTCATTTTGTAAGCTAATATGTTTTGGTGACTCTGTTTACAACATGTCACTTTTTTAAAGACATGGAATAACTTCAGTTTAAGGACATATGATTGTCATCTGTTATATCTCCTTGTTTCTAAAGCATTGCTTTTTCAGTTAAAGGATATTGAGGCATGTGTTGTGTCGACATGGGCATCATTATTTCATCATCAGATAACATATGTTTGCTAGAACATATAGTATTGCCTTGTGTTACTTTTTGTTAGACACATGCCAGAGATTTTTTTCACCCCAGCTTATGTCAGATACTTTAAAATATCTTTGCTTTAATATCACCACATGCTTAACATTTAATTTCCTGAAGTTAACACTAAATTAACTGAATGCCTTAACCACTAGTAGCTGATTTTTGTGCTTAATGAAGATATACTTGAAAAACTAGAAATTTTGAAGTACTAGTTTTGTCATCCCTGTATATAAGAATATTGAGACTGGAGACATAAGAATGCATGGAAACCGCCCAGAATCCCAAGACTAAGAACCAAAGAACTGTTTCCATGGTTCTGTCAGACCAAACAAAATCTAACATGACCTGTGGAGAAGTAGTGATCAACTACTTTGATTGGGAGTTCATGTGACTGTTTCTCCCAAAGTCTTGGTTAAAATAAGTTTTGTTAAACATATAACATGAACCCTATTCCTGATCTAAATTATAATAAAGAGTAGTCTTGGTAATGCTGTTTAGATTCAAATGTTTGCAAATAAATACTTAGTGTTGGTTGGCATGATGGTATGTTTGCTGGCACTACCAGGCAGCACAGTTGTTTTCAGTTATGTTGAAACACTTCCCCAAAGAAAATACACAAACAAAGAAACTAGTAGTTTTACCAGTGCCTGAAATTGCATGTGCTGTGCTAAGAAACATTGTAAATTATAAACTAATTTTATCATCAGAAAAAGAAGAATTTTATTCAAACATGGAAAACATTTATAATAATTGAGAACACCATGAATTCATCAGTGCTAAAGTTATATGCACAGTTAGTGTACTGAAAAAAATACTCATTGTTACATTCAAGTAAACAGGCCATCTGATCAGAACAAGACATTAATATTTGTTAGTGTCACTTTCCAGGGAATGTTGTTAAATGCCACCTTTTCAAAAGCAGACGTGTTAAAAAATTAAAAAGCAAGCTATAAAAGTGCACTGTTCTGACCCACATAACACTCTCTGAGGTAACCAGCATCTCCTAATACTCCATAAAATGTAATCACCAATCTTGATGAGGAAGAAAATTATTTTTATATATATTTGTTGGATATTCAAGAAGTTACTAGGCAGATATGAGTGGGGGTGGAAAAAGAAGCCAGGACTGGGGAAATATCTTCAGCAGTTTTAGTGTTTTGAGATTTGAAACCAAGGAGTCTGATAAAATTTTCTTTAAGGTTAATAACATCTGGTAAGAGATTATGTATTTCACTATTTTAGAGAACTGTGTATCAGGCTTACAAACCAAAACGTTTATGGAAATTACGATTTATCAAGAAGAAATGTTTCTCAAAATATAACAGAGAGGAATTGCATGTGTTACAACTATGTTTTTAATCTCTGTTATTCCCAATTTTCCTGAGACCCAGTGAAACTGCTCTTTCTCAGGATATGTGTGATGGCCTAATCGTCAAGCAGTATGAACCTTTCTGTAAACTCTCCTAACTCTTGAAAGGACCAAGGAGTATTGAAGTTGAGGGAAAGAAAATAAAAGAATTGCATCTTTATTAAGATACAATAGCATTTAACTAACTCCCCCAAATGCATAAATATTTCCTGGTGTGCTCAAGAGGCACCAAGCTCTGAAAATTTATTGTTATTTTTATTTTAATACTGATGGAGAGCGCTTTGAAGCAATTCAATCATCCATTCCAATTACAATGCATGTATTTCATTTTACACCAAAGGATACTGTGGAATCCAAAGTGTAAGGTACTAGATCTAGTAAAACTAAAAGAAAAAGTAGCTGATTTTATAAAAGCCAAAACAGAGTTAAAAGTAGGTTCTTACTGTTTTAGGAAGCATCCTTTAATTTGGGAGATCTTTTAGGGTCTGTATTGCAATGGGTAACTTACATTATTGTGAATGGTCATTTGCTGAGATAACTCGGCCATGCACAAGGAAAGTGGAAACTGGGAATAATGAGGATTATGATGAATCAGTCTGAGAAAGTAGCTCACTGTGTAATTCAGGAGGAAACTCATAGACTTTAAAGATATGTTCACCACAGGGATACTTTAATTGGCTTTGGCTGACAGATATAAAAATGCATTAGAGGTTTCTCTATTTTTTAAATTGTCAGAACTAGTTTTATATATGTATTTTATTTTTGCATTTGTATATTACCAAATAAAAAGAACATCGACAGTGTGGAAATCATAACTGGAGTTCAATCTGAAATAAGAAAAGCTGTATTTTAAAAGCATTATGTCAGGGTTAGATCAGTTTCTGTGCTTCTCTGACAGGTCATTTTCATTTCCCAAGAAACTTTGAGTTTGTTTATGGTTGGGGTTTTTGTTTGTCTGTTTGTTTTTCAAATTAAATAGCTAGTCCAATTTAGGACATAGAAAGATGGAAATAAAGCCCTAACTAACTGTGCATATATTACTACACTGAAATTGTTATCATACCTTCCATGGGACACCTACCACATTTTTTTATAGTCACACAAATTATACTATAATGATATTATAAATATGTAGCCTGTGTTCTTCGTATTGCTATTTGTCCTTCAAATATTCTGTGAAAGGCAGGTAGGCATCAGGTAAATCTGTATGCACAGTGCAATTATCATAAATACATGGAAGAGAGAATCAGATTTACAGTTCAATTAATCTCAAGCCTTGCAGCAGAGTTCAGCCATTGAAGATAGATTTGAAAGCAGTTTTTAAGTTAATTGTTTGGTTTGATTAGCTGGTAGTATAAGTGCAATGGTTAAATGTCTCTGGCATTCTTGGTCGATGATTACATTAGTGCAGTACAATACCCTGTTGGTATTGTAACTCTACCAATCACCAGAGGTGATACTTTTTTTTAAGGTGCTTTAAGCAATGGCATGTTACAAATGTGAATCAAGAATGCATACCCTGATGGTCCTAAATATCTGACTATTAAGCAATGTATTTGCAAGACCTTTGTGGCCAATGAAAATAGTAATTTTATTTAGAAGAGCAGCTATCAATACAGATTGAACCTGCTTCTCTGCTTCTTGTAGAGTCTTTTCTGTTAACAAAAGTGTTTATTTGAACAAGATAACTTCATCATAATTAGATTAAAATAAATAAATTAAGCTTTTTAAAAAGCTTGAATCTTCCTCCTAGCATCTTGAATGCCATTCTCTTTATTATGACCAGATGCTATATAGAAAAGGTAGAAATGAGATAACATTCTATTCACACTTAAACTGAAACAAAACAAAATACGACAAGGGCTGATGCTCTGCTTTAATCCTCTTTCAGCAGGGAAAAAAAAAAAAATCAAGAGAAAAGGGAGACAATGCAGTCTTGAAAAAAGCATGTCTTCAGGTAGAATTGCAGCTGAAGAATTCCTAGGAGAATTGAAAGGCAAAAATATTTTAAGGACAGATATCAAGGCATCTGTAATGCTAACCATAATAAATGCTTATATAGGATGTTCATATGCTATTATCAAGATAGTTGCTATCTTTTTTTTTTTTGTAATTATTAGTTAATATTCTGGAATTAATTTAATATCTCCTTGGAAGGAGACAAAGGAAATAACATTGATGTTTTGTTCTCAAGAGATTCACAGTATGATAGATTAAATGAATGATATAGAAAGAGTACTGAAATAGTGGTAGGGATACCTATGCAAGATGGTTTTGATTTGTTATTTATATGTTCTATATATGCTAGGCTTACCTTAAGAAAGGTTGAAAATAGTTCTGAATTGTGAATTTGAAAATCAGGAAGACAAAGTGTAAATTAATTTCAATCTGACTGCTTCATATTTGCACGATTGCAGCCCTGCCACTATTTCTTTGCTCTGAAAAAAAGAAAAAAAGAAAAAAATACCTCACTATTCCTACTAAGGTTGCAATGCCATAAGGACCTGCATAAGAAGGTCAGAGGAAATTTTAGGCCTAGCACTATGCACTGTGGTGCTGGGGGTCAGTCCTAAGGAGCAGAAATATGGACAGTTTTCAGAAGAGTTATACAGCGTGCACTGGTGTCCAAGTCTTTGGCAGTGGGGATGTTTTTCTTTACTGTTCTTTTGCTTGTTGGGGCTTCTTTTGTTTTGTTTTGTCTTATTTTTTTAGCACCATGTAATGTGCTTTGTAATAGCTTTGCTTTTCTGGTTCTTGTTTGCATAGCATTATCATCAAGTAATAAATCCTTCTTTGATATGTAAGAAACAATAGAAATCTTTTATTCTAATAGATTTCCCAGGAAGAGAAAGCCATCTGAATTGATCAAGCCTAAGTGGTGGCCTGTGTGAGAACAGAAATCAATAAGTTTTCCCTTATTTGAAAGCCACATCATATTAATATTTTAATTAGGACAGATATATTAATACTTCATATTCCTTATGTGTTTAATAGTCTTGACAGTCTTGGATGACATGTATCTTTCTCTGGCTTTCCATCAAATACAACAATATTACAGAGTAACTGTGTTGAAAATAATGTAGGTTAGCTTGTGATTAGCATCACAAAAGATCCACTCTACAGCTTTGTCAATAAATTGTCTCACTCATCTCAGTACACTTTCTACTTTGGATCTTTCATAAAACTTGTTTCTAAAATGGCATCCTTATCACAAGACCATCTGGATTGTAGATATGTAAAAGAAATCTTAAATTTGTAAGCATGAATTAACTAAAGAAAAAGTTCTGCTTTATTTAGTACATAATATTTCTTGCTTTTCCTTAAATCATGCTTTACAAAAACCATAGATAATACAGTTCATTTAATAGGTAAATGTTTTGGGGTTTTGTACATTTGTTTGGGGTTTTTTGTTTGGTGGATTGTTATGTTGGTTTTTAGTTGTTAAACCTTACAGTTATGGTAAATAGGCAACAAAATTAAATATTGAAGAAAATGTGAGATCTGGAATGATCCAAAGATTCCTGTATCTCACCTTTCCCGTCTTGTCAGGAAATAGCTGTGCTACTCTCCAGCTAGAATATGCCACTCGTGGCAGTGGCGTTCCACGAGAAGGATGACAACCTACTGCTTTTATTGCATGAGATAAAAGTACATCTTTAATGTAACTAGCGGAGTGCTGTCTGGAGCAGCCTTGTTGATGATCTGTGTGCATATAGATATGCCATGATATAATTAAACTCCTGTTATTCATAGTCTTTAAAACACAGAAAATTATGCACAGGCTTCTCCTTCCCTGTTGTTTGTTCAGTGTCAAATTAGCTCCCTTGTCCATATACATATGCATTATGATACTGTCTGTAATTAAATAAGCATGTGCCGTGTTTTCCACCAAATTGTGGTGCTTTGCAGATAAATCAGGGCTGGGAACATGCCTTGGATTTAAATCAAGAATGGTGAAGAAAACTGTCATCTCTGGGGCAATAAAGTTAATGAAGAAGTTGGCAGTATCATAAATGAAGCAAGGATTTGCAGGATTAAATGTGGCCTTGTGGTAAAATGTGGCCTTGTGGTAAAACGTGGTGAATTGGATTTTGCCCAGTGATTGCTAAGGTTGGCTTATAACAGGATGCAGAGCTTAGCCTTTTATGATAAATGCAAGTATTGAGAGTTTCAAAGCCAGGCTGCATAGCATACTGGATTATAAGCCAAAATTCTAAATTTCTTCAAAGTTCATCTTTATCCTTCTTGTTAGGGGCCCCAGAGCTGGACACAGTACTGTAGATGGGATCTTGCCAGAGTGGAATAGAGGGAAAGAATCACCTCCCTGAACCTGCTGGCCACACTTCTTTTGATGCAGCCCAGGATACAAGTGGTTTTTTGGGCTGCAAATGCACATTGCTGGGTCGTGTTGAGCTTCTTGTCAACCAACAGCATTAATAATAGATACATTTTAAACACACAGTTCTGTTGTAGTAAAATTCGCTTATTGTAATGTGGTTAGATATTTAAAACTATTGATAGTTTTTATTTTAAACTTTCTATGCATCCATCTGTCAAATGTAGGAAAATAAAAATAAATTTAAATGTATAACACAGTAATGCTGAAGTAAGGATATCAGTTAAAAACTTGTAAGGAAATAAATGATTCTTTCTTCAGTGCCATGTTTGTATGGTATAAGGTCAAAAATGTGTGAGGTTGCAAATTAGGATAAAACCAAAAAATACCAAACCCAGAATCATGATTCATTTCATAAGGTCGTAGGATAATTCCAGTTGGAAGGGTCCACTGCTTTACTGGTAAAATGCTGAAGTGTTTCCTTAGAGCCAGTCTGAATCTCTTTTGTTTCAATGTGTGCCTGTTATCATCCCACTGTGTACTGCTGTGAAGAGGCTGGGCTAATGATTTGTTGTTGAGGTTTTTTCCTCTGTTACTGTCTACTGAGCTTCACATAAGAGGTAGAAAAGCAGACCCAATTTCTAGGCACATAACTATTTACAGCAGATTTTGCCAGGGCTTTCACACTGTAAGAGGCAGGAGGAGAACCTGGGGCAGAGTCTTGCAGTCTTTTAAATTGTACTCATAGTAGTCTGAATTACTTTGTGCAAAGAGGAATAACTGCATTTTACATCAATATATTCTCAAGGAATGAAAACCAATCCTAGATCTTGAGTAGAGGGACAGTTGTAAATCCTAAATCGTAAATACAAGCAACAGATGTTCTCTTCTTACGATCCTGTGACCTGCCTCCCCCTGCATTCCCATGCGTGCTGCCCTAGTTCTTGTATTGTTACCTGTAGTGCTTACACTGTAGCTTACCTGGCTACATTATGCAGAACAACAAGAGTTTTTTTCTAATTGCAGTTGAGTGATCAAAGAAGCTTGCACAGCCTGATTGTTTGGAGGGGTTTTTTTGTTTAAAATTATTTTCTACTAAAGTCTTTTTAGCACAGGATGTTATTGACTAAATTTCTGAAATAGCCAAAGTTGATGAAATGCAGCAATTGTTGGAATGTTCCATGAAACAGTGAAGATTAATAGCTGTTTCTCTTGAAAATAGTTAATAGGGACGTCTGTTCATTGTATAGATACAATAGCTTTGAAATCTTATACTGTGAGTGTGTGTAACGAGAAGTCATTTTTAGTAAAACAATGAAGTTTGCTTGCTCATTTGAGGAGACTCACCCCTCTTGCCTCAGCCTAGATTTTTACCTTTTCAGTCAGATCAATCTGTTGCAACATAGATTTTCAATAAGTGATTTTGCAGAATTAGTGTTGTCTGAAGTGATTCTCCATTGTGTCTTGCATAATGTGTGTGGGGGGTTTATTTACTTGGTTGGACGTTGAGGGTTTTTTATATCTGTGTGGACTTTTTTTCCCCTTTTGTTCTGCTTGCTTTACTTCCCTACTTTTTACTGCGGTAGCTTGAGGTTTTCTGAGGACAGAGGATCAGCTTCAGAGTCCTCTGAGGTCAGGAAAAGAGCCCTTTGATTTGAATATGTGTTGCATCTGGCCCCAAAATCTTACTTCAGGTTGAAATGTAAAAAAAAAAAAAGACCAAAACAACAAACCCCAAACCAAAACAAAAAAAAAACAAACAAACCCAAATCAAAACTAGAACATTGAGTCAGTTACTGTCTTGAAGACTTTACAATGCAAAATGACAGTAAAAAAAAAAACAAGGAAAAAGCGTTATGTTTACAGTTTATAGTTTGAAGCCTTGGGGAACAGTAATCTCTTAAAAATAAACTAAACTATATCCAGCCTTGTTTTAGAAGCTTTGGCTGAATTTGGGCTTAAATTTTTCTAAGCAAGTGACATAGGCCTGTTGATTCCGTGCTGGTCTTGTGATGTCTCTTATGCACATGAGCAGCATCTCTGTGTCCCCTCAACAGGAACAAAGCAGGGTTTATATACCCTACTATCCTTGACAATTGGCTCATATACCATGTATGGTGCCTACATTCAGCTGTGCAGTGTTACAGCATCATCTTGTGCTCCCTGGGAATCAACCTCTCTGACCCTCCTCTATGTCCACCTTGTGCTCAGTGCCTTATATCTTCCAATATAAGGCTAATGTATTAAATAATAGTGTGACATCATTTTTAGGATGCTTTTGAAACAAAAGATGAACAGGATAATTCAATGTTTGAATGTGCAATGCTCAGTTATGTCCTGAGATCTATCAGAAAACAAATCAAGGTGTTTGTTTTCTGTTTGGTGACTTTATTCATAGTATTTTCCCCTTACAATGTTAAACTGTTGCAGCCAGAATGGTTGATGAAGAATCAGATATAAATTCTAATTAATATAATTAATATAAATGTGGCTTACAGTGAGCTAAATAGTATGAGACAGAATGTACAAATTTATTCTGGAAAACAGACCATGAGCATTCTGCTTTACATAGATAAAATAACTGGTGGCTACAAGCTGTCCCTTAGATTTGGGATTTTGTTTTGGTTTTGCTTGTTTTTTGTTTCTTTGATTTTCTGTTATATATTTCTTTGACATCTCTGTCAGTATTCTCCACCCTTCTCTCTTTGTCTCTGCTATCTGAGAAGAGACTTGTTGAATGTTGTATATAAGTTAAATTATTGATTCAAGAACTGTCAGTGACATCTATGTCAGGACACACTTAAAAGCTGTGTTTGCTTAATTTTTATTTTCATGAAAACTTAGTTTTAATTAAAATGCTAGGAAAATGTATCATGTATTCCAGTGAAACTAGAGCCATCTTTGAGAAGGTGTCAAGGGAAAAGCATGCTGGAAGATTTCTCAGTGTCTTGTGGAAAAATTGCACCTAACACGTCTCACTCAACTATTTTTGTGAAGTTCTTCCATAATTAACTCTGTCCATCTGCTTCTTTTATTGCACTGCAGCTTGTGGCAGAAATTACTGAATTCAAATATAGCTAAATCATTAACTCTCAATATTTTGATGAACGTGCAATTGCCATTTCCTGTAACTCCTCTGTCAGGCTGGGGCTATGTTATATTTGTGGAGGAAGAAGAGAAATTTCTGGATGAACATGGCTTAATCCGGTAGGTTATATTCAGTCTCTTAAACTGAAGATGGCCCTCAAGTCTCTTTGTGTGGTGTGCTTATGTCATGTATGTGCAGGCTCAGATATTAGTGTTCTGGTCAAAGAGTACTCTTTGACTGGAACTGCTGGGAAACGTACAAGCTCTTCAGCTTTTAAAGGCATTTAGAGGCAGAAAGGATGCTAAAGCTGATAAAATGTAGCCTGTTTCTTTCCACTTCCTCCTCCTCTGTTTGACTGGAAGGAGTCTTACACCACCTAAGTGGATAGTTGCTATGTCAGACAGCATGAGTTAGAGGTCACCTCTTATCATTGAATGTCACCCACTGAAAGCTCACAAAAGGATCCTGGCAGCATCTTTTTCTTTCTTCTTTAAGGCTTAAAATGTCTGAAATGGATTGTCACAAAGCCACTGAGTATATTAGGGGAGGGAAAGTTGCAACAGTGTCACTAAGTGCTGATGCTGGACTGCCATAGCTTTTCTTAAAATATGTTTGATATGATCCCTGTTCAAACTTTATTGTTGAAAGGAGGTGGGGGGATAAATTGCTGTAAATATCTGTAATTTACTACTGTAGTTTGTGGAAAAATACTATTTTTAACATTTTATTTTAAAGACCTTCACATAAACAGTATCAGTGTCACTAAAACTGTAGATGGTGATACTCTCTGAAACTCACTCTCACCGGGTGCAAGCCTGCCAGATGCTCAGCAGCACTTGAAAGAATTGAAGTTGCTACTGACCTTAGAGTTGGAGGTGCATGGTATGTTACAGGGCAGGATCTGCAGTTGCTGAATTTAGCCCATGTTGCTACAATAAAACACATACCAGTGAAGCTTCAGCAAAGGGCAGTGTGTGAATTGTCCTTTTAAAAGGAATGTTTGCTTTGTTTTTCTTAGGAAAATTCTCTGTCTGCTTTGATAATTATTGCTATTATGGAAATAAATATTTAGGATGCCTTTTTCATCAAAAATCACAGATGTTTAGAAATACACGGCTTTTAACGGAGAATAAATATTCTGTATATAGGTGGAGATTCATAATATACTCTATGATTGTCAGCCATGGCAGCTTTATAGGCTATCAGTAATGAGAAGAATATTTAACTTGTTGCAAATTTCTGATCTAGTTGTTAGGAAAAAAAAAATGCTTGTGCCTTTTCTTTTATTTTTTTTTTCCCCCTCTTCCAAGACCAGTCTTCTGCCTTGACAGAGGAACTATTCAGATCCCACTGTTATGGTGATTTGAAGTGTGGCCTTGGCAAGTCACTTCAATTAATGTTTGTAAAATTTACTTACAGTAATATTGTTTGGCATGTTTGGGTTTTTGTTTGTTTGTTTGTTTTGGTTTGGTTGTTCTTTTGTTTTCTTCAAATTAGAAAAAGATTAAACTCCTTTCTTTTCATTAAAAAAAAATCTTCCTTGAAACACCTAGAACATTTTGAACCTGAAGAGAGTGCTGTAAATGCTAATTACTGTTGTATGTTAGTAGTGTTAATGAAGATGCTTCTTAAGCCTATTACTACTATTCAGAAGAGCTTTGGGCCAGTAATAATATATCTAAGAATTTAAGTAGACTACTTATGTGTTTATACAACAAAGGTACTTTTGAAATAAAAAAGCAATGTAGTATCATTTCACATTATACACAGCAGCATAGAAAAATTTAATCAAAACAGCCAAATGTCAACAGAACAGCTTACAAGCTTTAAGGTATTCATGCATTTGAAGCATGAAGGGCTTTCAACAGCAGTAGTCTCTCACACAAAGATTTATTCTTTCTGAAGACTTTTTCATGGCTCATAAAGAGTGATGAATGAACTTAATTTTTAGTTTAATCTCTTTCTTTTCAGTTCAGTAATTTCTTTGATACTAGCAAAAAATTAGTGAAACTATAGAACTGCTCACTGGTCATTAGTGATTGTATGTGTTACAGACCGCATAGTCCACAACAGGTTGCCTGAGTTTTTGGTGAGGTGGAAGAAAGTCTTCCTTTCAAGAGTTCATTTTTGAAAGCAGCTTTTTAATATTTACTGCATGCAATGTCTTGACTATAATTTTCCATTCTTCCAGACAAACCTGTTTCAAGGATAAATATAAACTTTTTCCCAGTTATTATAATCAGTTTACTGTTCCAGTACTTCGTGCTAATATGCTAAAGATTTCTTCTCTGAATTCACTGAGAGTTTGTGTATAACAACTGCAGAACTGGGCCCTGCTGTGGTCTTCAATGATACATGATTCCCTGTTCCATACGCTGGATGCTATGAAGGGCATTGAAAAGGCTCCATGCTATAGTCCATTACTAAAATATGCTGAGGAAATAATTGCAAGTTTCTGCATATAAAAAATAATAGTAAAAAGAAATTAAACACTATGTAAACCAAGAACTGTGTATTATTCAGCCTTTTCCTGGCACATTGTTCTTTCATTATGTTACCATACTCAAGTTTTTGGAACTGCAGAAAACCTTGCCTTCTCACTCACGGAACTAATTCCCTCTCAAAACACATGACAGTGGTCTGAAGAGTGCAAATTCATTTCTTATCGTGGTGAATGCTGTAATTAGCAAAGTGTCTCTGGAATTTGAAAAGGCGAGAAAAGGTCTCATTCAGTGTTCATTGTTCATGAGAAAAGGAAACAAAATAGAGAATTAAAACTAAAATTAGTGGTATGTTGAGAAGCAGGACGTTTTCCAAAGCCTTAGCATCTGATAATTACACTGATGTTATGATTTTTCCATTATAAGGGGTCACTAAGAAGGCTGATGTAAGAGATCAAATAGAGGGTAAAGAGGGTAAAGAAGTAAAACCCTTTAGCAACTGCTTTTTATGGATTTATGTAACAAATCTCATTTCAGATTAAGTAATTGTTTCTCAGCTCATAGTTTTCAACTACCCCAGTAGATAAGGATTTTTCTTTCAGCTTTGTTAAAATCATATGTCAGCCAAATTAGCAATTTCGGTGCTATTTAGCTGATGGTATTTTGCATTTAGAGTGACATTCCTTTTAGAAGGTCTTGTGTATGAGGTATGTATTTCCTAATACAACAGGCTATCACCAGTGACTGCTCTTTTTTCATCTGTCCTGGTTAATCCTTTGTACTTACAACCAAAGCAGATAGCCCAAGGAAAGAAAAGCAGAATATCTTTACATATGTAGCCTGGGTTAACTCTAAGATGAATAAAAAAAGGCCATTTACTCTTTTGTGAGGTGGCATATAGAATTGTTTCATAGGTTGATAATATGGATGGTACTGTGTTTACTGGTGTCTGCACCTCTTTACACTCTCCCCACACATCCCAGACTGGAAGTGATCATGGGTCTTCTTCCTAATACAATGAAAGGAAAAATCCCTCAATAAGTCTATACTGTTGTGAAAGTACATAATAATTAGATAATTTTAAATGGACCAGTTAGTGCTCACAAAATGCCTTACGCTGGCAGAACTTACTGCCTGGTAACTTTTACCTGATGGGTGAAAGCTAACGTTTGAGTATGTTGTCCCAATCATTCTTCATTTTTTCTTCAGCTTGAATGTTTGAGTAATCTGCTAGCTAATCTGAGTAATGAACATCTAATTTAATATCACTGCAAGAACAGTCTTAGTTCAGTGGTATGAAAATAATAAATTACTATGTATTTAATAGGACATGGTATATCAAGTACAAGTTGAAAAAAGGCATTGTTGAAGATAGTATGGAAGTGGTAAATGCTTTTTATAAATTGCAACGGCTTTCAGATGTATCCACACTCTGAATTATTTTTTTTGCCCAAGTTTATTTTTCTAGCTGGTATTACTGCGTTTTGGTGGGTATGTATATGTACAAAAATACTGACAACTGTAGTGAAGGAGAGAAGATACTTCTGTTTACAGATACTTAATTCCTTTCTCTCTCCATCTTTCTATTCTGGTTTCTGATCTGCATGTGATTAGAACAGCAATGTCTTATAAAACTGTATGACATAAAAGGTATGTCTGGTAAATAGGGGCTAACTCTGGGAGTTATTAATATATATATCTTAAGAATTTATTTTTGTCTAAACAGCCTTTGTTTCCTCACCCCCAATAATAGGTTTATATCAGTCAGTTTAGCTAACTAAAGTTAGGTATAGGCAGACTTTGAGTAAATGCAGAGCAAAATGATAAGCTAGAAATTAATTACGTAGTTTTGGATTGTTAGATTGAAACTCTATAGCTTTTTATAGACTTATGATGTCACAGCCTGGAAAAGATGATAAAAAGGTCCAGAAAACTGATGTTCTGTTGAGGCTTCAATATCTTAAAGGGTTTATCTGTGTCTTCTGATTTGAACTAATGGAGTAAGTTAGGCATGGGATTTCTGCTTGTTGTTCTGGGTTATTTTATGAATTGCTACTGGATAGAGTACATTGCACACCTTGTGTATCCGATCTTTATATATATATACATTTTTTTATACATGTGTGTTTGTACAGAATCTGACACAGAACAGGACCTAAACTGACTCCCCTGATTAATCATAAAACCTGCTCTGTTATTGCTGTCTTTTTCTTTGAGATGATCCTGTTTTGAGATATGTTTATATAGGAAGTTGTTTTGGTTTGCTCTTTCTGAAGGGTGTAGCACAGTCCAGTAACATTGCTTCCGTGTCTTCCCTGAGTGCTAAATGTCTCTCTTGTTTTTAATGAAATCAAAGCTATATCAAATAACACTAAATCCCATGATAGAAGATGCTATCATTTATTAGCTAATGATTTCCTATTGATTTCCTAGGATGACAGGTTTTTTAAAAGGCTGTTCCGAATCTAATTTCTGTCTGTCATCCTTTGTGACTTGTGTTGACAGCTCCTTTTAAAGAGTAAAACAGATTCTTTTTGAAATCTGTTCTTTTATACTCAATTCCTCTGCCAGAGGCCTGTCACTCTCCCACTGAGGTAGTTGTTGACATTTACCAAAGCAAAACAATGTTTAATTTAATATTTTTGTGCTTTAATGTCATATTCCCAAGACAACGGTTTGTCATTTCTCTCTCCTGATATCGCTAATGACAGCTAACTTCAGAAACTCCTTTCATTTTTTAGCTTTTGGGCTTAATTAGTGTTATGTTATTTTAGTGTCTGATTTCTAGACCTTTATTGTGAAGTATTGCACTGTGAGCATGCCTAGTGAAATTAGTAAAGCTAGGTACACTGTAAAAGCCTGTACTTGTCATACAAGGGAGAGCTGCAGAGCTGGGCATTTAGGTTACAACAATAGTAAGACTGTATAGGATGCCTGCGTTATAAGAATTTATATTATGTTCTATATAATGGTGCTATATCAGCAAGCATGTGTATCTGTACACATGCACATCTATATGCTCGTATATGCATACGACGATATATGTTCATGTGTGTATGCAACCACACATTTTGAGATGTAAAGCGGGTTTGTGTGCTTGTTATTTTATTAAGTCTAGCTCCAGAAGTTATTAAAAATAAGTTAGCACAAGTCTCAAGAAATAAAATGGTTTTACAAGGTTTCCCCCATCTTGAACTTAATTTAATGAGAAGTAGATTGAACTGAAAGGCCAAGAATAGAAGCTCCGAAGAGCTGTAGCATTACAACAGTCTCCCCTTGAGAAAGCAAGGGCACAAGATCCATGGCTTTGCAGTGTTGTTATGGAAAGACATTTCAAACCGAGGTTGATCTGTGTTACAGCATCCATGTAGCCAGCCATATTTTTGGGAAGTACTATCTTGTGTCTGTTAAAACACTGCAGAAAAATTAGTTGCTGTTCTCTGAGAAAACTGGGTGTGGGATGAAATCTGATCAGTGTTGGAGAACAATGATAATGAGGGGTGGGCGTGGAAATGTCAGGGTGTGATCCCTGAAGTCCATAACTCTCCTTTACTGCAAAGGGAGCAGCATTGTAGTTGACTTTCAGCCCTACCAGTGGAGGAGCTCAGCTCTGGAGTGTGGTAGTTTGGAAGTGGAGAAGGATGTTCTTGAGCAGGGAGTTCAGTTCAGGATGGATTGAAAAATGCTTGCAAGGTTTTGTTTACAAACTTTAAAAAGAAAAGGCAATAGAGGCTAGATGGGGGAAGAATGGAAAGTGGAAAAAACTATTAGAGGTCCTCTAACTTTCAGAGATGTAGACAGAGGCACACAGAGAGACTTTAATTACTTGTTTCTGGCTTTTATTCTCCTTTGTTCATTCTGTAGGGAATGTAAAGAAAATCTCAGGAATTAATTTATACATCATCTGAATAACTTAGAATAAGACTGTAGCAAAAAGACAGGATTTGAACAATTAACAGAAATGCAGAGAGATGTACTGACAAATGAATAAGTTTAAAAGTAATGGATCATGTGCATCTACTGGATGAAACAAGGAAGAAGCTGGCATTAACCTCCTCTAAACTCAAATCCCTGGAAAAGAAAGTGAAGACAACCACAGTGAATGACAAAAAGAAACTTTGTAGGAAGGAAAGACTAAAGTAGGGAAGAAGGGCAGTTATGGGAGAAAAACTAATGGATGCAGATGATTTGGAGACACAGTCACTAATGATGGTAGTTTCCAAAGAGTAATACGTAACGTCATCAAGAAACAAAGAAAGAAAAAGGTCTCTGTCTTATTCCCTCCCTGCTCTCCACCAAGGTTAATGATACTAGTAATAAAGTAATTAAAAGTAGTAATACCTTTGTTTTGGAAGCAATAAACATCTCACGAAACTGATGGAAATTAAACAATTTCTACTGAAAGATGGCAATAAATACTGAAAATCCTGAGAGAGCTCCCAGCTAGTAGGGAATGTTGTTTCTTTGTGGTGATTCTTCAAGGATTCTGACTGTAGCAGCTTCTAATGTAAGCAGGATAGAAATGTGTGCTCTATGTCATATTCCCCAGAGAACAGTTGGTTGTTTCTCTCTCATGATATAGCTAAGCCTTAGAATAACTTAACAGTGTGCCTAGGTCCCCATTTCTGTACCTAGAATAGTTATGGGACCTAGAGTCTTATGATATAGGTAAGTTAATGACTCTGGTGAGCAATTTGGATATTACATCTCTGGATTTTAAACTGCTTAAACATACTATGATTAAATGGTACCATTACTTCCTGAAATCCATTCCTGTGTTGAAAATATTCCTTCATTGTCCTTTTTTTCTGCTCAATATACCTCTTCTAGTATGTGTGGTGTCTGTATACATCATATATATTCCTTTAATGAATTGGGCTTAGTTAGATCACTACCAAAAAAAAAAAAAAAGAAAGAAAAAGTCTTGAGAGAAGTAAAATGATCAGACCACCACCATTTAGGTACCATTTAGCAATTAAAGCTTCAGTAGTAAAGAAAACAGCAGTAAAGTAAGACTTGGTAGAATGTGTTTGCTTAGCAAAAGCCCATGGAGCTATTTTATAATAAATTGCTGTGCCTGATTGTCTTAAAAAAAAAAACAAAAAAAAAAACAACAAAAAATGAAAGACTGTTTAGTAATGTGTATCTGGACTCTTTAATTAGATGTTAAATTAAAAATGCAAGTTTTCAAGGTCCTCCACCCACAAGAAACTTTGTCAGCTTTTAATTTTGGATAAAGGAATTAACTTTGTTACCTTGAGAGATCAAATTATTCTGGGTGCTTCTGGAAAGGGAAGATGATTTAAGATTTTTAGAGATGGCACAGTAGGAAACCACATTCTGACTCAATGAGCCACCACAAGTTAATCAGTACTTTTTCACTTGGCATTGTTTTCTCTTGCCTTTGCAAGGCTCATGCTGTTCTTGAAATGCCAGGGAATTGAAAGAACCTATTGGCTGTCAGTGCTTGGAAAAAAAGATGGTATTTCACAGTAAGAGAAATGCACATATCCTTTTAAAACTTTTTATGTTCTTTGAAAACTTTTTTATTTTTATTTAGCTGTTGGGACCCCCAGGAAAGAAAATTGCTCCTTGTGGAAACAAATGTCTTCCCGTCCCCTGCAGAGAAAATTATTAAGAACAAATTTACTCATAAAGTAATAAAATAAATAGCAAAAAAAATGCCATGAGCAAAAGGTGCTATTAATTTTGACTAGCTACTGGCACAAAGCTGAAATTAAGCATTCTTAGTGTTTAAGAATGGCTTAAGACCTGAGATTTTGCTTCTCAAGACTCAGAAAATACAGTGAGAACAGCTCTGGATATGTATTCTGGATGCATCCAGCTGTTTGGAGGTGTTTAGGATTAGGAGTTTTGGCTCATTCTTTTCTCCATTTCTCCTAGCTTTACACACTAGTCTTCAAGCCCACCATGTTCATGGTGACACAGAGAGAGACAGTTCTCATAGTACGTTTACAGATACTTAGAATTAAAAGGAAGGGGGTGAAGAAATTCAGAGAAGCCCATTTCTTGTGACTTCTAGTCACATGTTATAAATTTGGTAAGAGCTGAGAAGTACCTGAATCCATATCCAAATCCCAATCTGTAATCAAATAAATCATTAGCTGAAGAATTTAAGAGTTTTATTTAAGTTGGGGGGGGGAGAATTAGTTTCAGATATATCCATGTATTTTCTGGAAAATATGGATATACAGTGGAAATGGTTAGTGACATGGGCTTTTCTAATCTGCCTGCAATGGCAGAACAGCGAGTCAGGAATTCCAGTATTGTGTTCATGAGACTGAGACTGGCCGAACAAGTGCAGAATAACTTTCAGACAGTTCAACAAGTTCGACAGGTCTTTAGTTCAGTGCTATTGGTAAAAAGGTTGGGGATTTTTTTTTTGATTTTTGGTGTTTTTTCCTTCATCTGGTGCTAGCTGCATACCATTGACTTTGGGATGCACTAAAGAGATTGAACAAAGTGAGTCATTATGTTAATCCCCCAGGGCAGAAGAACAAGCAGCTCAATTCCTGAAACCTAACTGAGCCAAGAGTAAATAAATCAAAACAATCAAACAAATGTTTGATTTTAGATCATGTGCCCAGGGAACTCTCTTCTGGTGGTAAAAGGTTTTGTGGCTTATACAAGGGAAATCAGTAATGCCTGAGTATTGATAATCAAAGAATGTAAGAATAAAAATCACTACCTGAAATTCAGGAGATAGTGATGACGAAAGGCATGTGTCTAGTATAAGGCAAAAGTTTGAGGCCCTTGACATAGGGGCTTATCATTAGGATGATCAGGTGCAGTCAGCTTTCATTAAAATTTGCACCTTATTAATATGTGATATCGTTTTTTCAGTCATTTCCTAGTCCCTGAGTGTTTAACAGTAACTGTAATGCATGTAACTTTCAGCAAGCTGCAAGCTTAAATTCCTAAGGAATTAGAAGGGACTTGTCAAAATGAAACACACCCCACACCTCTGCCAAAATAAAAAGAAAAAAAATCCCATGAGATTTCTTACATCACAATTTTATTTTTGTTTGTTATGGTACCAGATTTGGAAATTCATCTGGTAATTAATTCATAGGACTTTTTCAGATTCTATTGTAATTATTGTCAGTTGCTTTTTATTTATTTGCTTATTTATTTTTAATATTTCTGTGAAAAGGACGTTCATGCCCAGTGCATGGAAGAATTAGGAAACCTGGGGCCTCAGCTCTGAACTCAATGCAGTAGGATCACAGCATGAATGATCTCTTAAAGATTTAGAAAACCAAGGTTCCAGATTGGTTTCAGTACTTTAAATTTCATGGTGGTGGTGTGTATGAGTGTTGCTTTTGTGGGTTTATTTTGGTTTGTCTGTGCAGAGGGAGAGTTTTGCTGTAAGTCTGCATCCTGGATCAGCTGCTGATAGGAGTGATGTGACTGATTCCCCCACCTGCTTTGCTGCAGATGCACTTCCAGTGATGGGAATGCGGCTGCATAACCAATTAGAGCAAATCTCAGTGCCACAGCCCAGCGACAGCTTGGGGCCAGCACTTGAGTTCACATTTTTAATGACGCATCTGTCACTGCTTCCTCAAAGCTGCTTTCATACTAAGGTGGTAGGAAGGATGCTGAGATTTGTGATTACTGTTGCTGAATAAAATGAAAATATGCAATTTTGTGAGGAGGTAGAACCTCTATATATGTGTGTGCATATATATTTTTTATAAAACTGTGCTAGATTCTGGTCTTTTTTTCTCCTTTGAAAATCTGAACTACTTTCACTGATGTCACTCTTCTTTCTGTAGCTTTCCTGAGATGATAATTTCAACCTCCAAAGGCTTGTTTTTCGCTTAGTACCATGCTGACTGTTGACAGGAATTTAATCAGGAAAATAACTTTTCTGAAATACAGAGATTTTCTTTTACTACTGTCTCCTTTCTCACACTTTGCTCCTCCTCCAATGTGAATCCTTCCCACAAGCTTCAGTTATTCAAGAACTGCTCCAACTTTTGTCCTTTTCCACTGGGCACAGTCCTTCAAGAACTGGTCCTGCATGGGCTGCACTCCGCACACTGTGCTTCCTGCCAAGAGCCTGCTCCTAGGTGGGCTCTCCACATGCTGCAGCTTCCTTGAAGGGGCATCTGCCTGCACTGGCATGGAGTCCTCCCTGGGCTGTACAGCCTACCTCACCATGGTCTTTTCCATTGGCCACTGGGAAATTTTTGCTTTGGTGCCTGGAGCATCGTCCCCTGTCACACTTTCTTCACTGACTTCTATGTCAGCAGTGGTTTTTCTCTCACTTTTGACATTCTTCTCTCTTGGAAGTCCTGCACAGCACTTTCTGCCCTTTCTTAAATATGTTATCATGGCTTTGGCCAGCTGTCTATTTTGAAGCCAGCTGAAACTGTTCCATCCAACATGGGTGCAGCTCCTGATGTCTTCTCACAGATACCACTCCTGCAGCCCCCACTACCAAAGTCCTGCCACATAAACACAGTACAACAAGTCTCTTTTATAATAGTGTGGTTAGTTATATTTCTGTAGTTAGAATTTGTCCCTTCCCATCAGCATCAAACTGTTCTGCTTCATCGTTAGTATGAAAAGACGGGGTGGTTTTCAGTCTCTGCAGAGTTGTAAGAAGACAAATTGTTGCCAGGTACATTTTCTTTACTTTAAGTAGGGCAAAATTTCAAACTGTGCATGAAAAGCAAGGGAATAACAAGTAGATAATAAAGTGGGTAGATAAGATTTTAAGGAAGCAGTGTTCCTTGCTTTTTTTTGGACTGAAGTAAAGAGCTTTATATTGCAAAGAAATTTCTTGTGGAATGAAACACCTCAATAACTAATGCTGTGGTTGTGTGTTGCCTTCCTCTTCATTTGTTTTCTTGGATCCCAAAGGAGGGTTCGTTCTTATTAACAAAATGTTTTCTGTACCATTTAATTGTTCATAAGGAAGAATGAGATTATTTATCCATTAGAGTGGCCATGACTTTTTTTTTGCACTGTTTTGTTGAGCCTTTGCAGATAAAAATGACATATAATTATTTAGACACAGTGTTTTGAGTGGGACACACACCGAGTACTTTTTCCTGCTGCAATTCTTTCTGAAGAGGTCCACATTATGCTGAAAAAAATAATCTGTTGTCTTGAGCCTGCAAAATAACAGTGAAACTAGTTTTACTCCAGTGGTCTTACATCCTTTGAATAACATCGATTTTCAAACTGCCATTCATACTAGAGGAGAATGTATTGAATCAAATTTTTCTCCCAAGAAAGCTTAGATTTTCATTTCTGAAGTTTAAATAAATGATGCTACAGCTTTTAGGCTGTACATGTCTGCAAGTTATAATGTCAGGAGAATTGCAAATGCCAGAGATGATTTTGATGCTCTTTCTCCATGAGCTTTTAAATCACAGTACTCTTAAATACAGTCCTTGAAGCTTTAGTTTGACTGAAGCTGAACTGATTCTTAAGAGACAGCTTGATTTGTAGTCCACTTGAGAACAAGGTGTAAAAAGATCATGTTTAGGCAGAGGATTTTTTAGTTCAATTATAAGGGACAAGGATTTTATTGATAGTTTGGCAGTAGCAGTACTCAGAACAGCACAGTTTTGGGGAATGGAATCATTGTAAGTAATTGATCTACAAAGTCACACCTTTTTTGTAAGGTGAAATATAATTTCATTTAAGTATGAGGGGGTAGGATTGTACTGTTTGGATTTAATAGGAGACCTCTCTAGAAGGTTTATTCTTGCCTGTGATGGCTTGCTAGATTTATTTAGAAATTGATCTGGCAGGAGTCAACTTTGCACTGTACTAAGCAACCGTTATTAAAAATGTGATTCAGAAAAACACTGTGAATGATTTTGAAGAAATCAAGGCTGAGCAACAATATTAATACAACTCCTTGAGAATTTCATAGCAAAGTGTGTTCACTAGTTGTTATTATCAGCTGTTGAAAAGGTCTGAGAATAAAGAGTGGTGAGTTAGAATAAGAAAGGTGAAGGAACATATTATTTTTTTCTACAAGTCAGTGGCACATGTGTCAACATTTCTCAATTTGTATATTCTGAATAGCCACTATTCATGAAACACATACATTCATTCCATGCCACTTTCCAAAGTTTTTTTAAAAAATACAAAATTGTTCACACAAATTGTTGAGCTGAGTGAAGAAATAAAGCATGTCTATGTATCTGGTTTCATCAGTAACGTGCTTGGGATTGAGCCGACAAGTTATTTCTGTAATAGAAAATAGCAGGGTTTTCATATGTTGTTTCCACCTATTCTGGTATGTATATACATATATGCACTGATAGTATGTAATATAGAGAAATCTTACGGCATTTAACTAAAGAAATAAGTAGGAGAAAGAAGTGTAAAACACTTTTAGTTGTCAAGCGGAGGTTACATGAGCAGAAATAGGAACTGGAAGATGGAGCAAACACAGGGACCGTTGCATAACTCACTTCTGTAAATCCTGTGACATTTTAGTCATAGGACTATTATATTAATGTAATAAAATCATATCAACTGAGGATCTTGGAGCACTTTTATAATCCTAAACTATTTTTTCCCCTTTCCTTTCAAGTGCGTGTTATTTGCATTTCTGTAGTTTTTTGGTTGTGTGGTTGGTTGGTTTGTTTGTTTTTTTTCCAAGGAGTTCCTGCCTTTACAGTTTTTCACTTGTTTTTCTTTCTGTCCTCTTTGCAGTACATTCTAGTTTCATTCTCCCTCTGTATTTTGCTGACAAGATACATAGTGCCTGAATAAGAAGGGGTTAACCAAACACAGCAAATGCACATTAGGGTAGTTCTGTAGACAAGAAGCTTAAACTGTTTCATTGTATCTTACTAGCAGGACCCAGTGCTGTTTATGGGGTCTAAACTGACACAAAACACTTCATGAAAACATTGTGCAAGCTTTTACAATATTAGAGCTTTTAGTTCAGATATGAGTATAAAGAGTGGGTCTTTGCTGAGGTTTTTACAAGATGTTCTACAGAAAATGTTGTATGAGAATGGGGGAAAAGAGTAAATCTAGAAATATGAGGGGAAAAAAATACTGTAAGAATGAAGTCTGTTACCAGGAACAGAATATATCCCAGCGCAGACAGCTCAATACTCAAGTAGTATTTAAACTCCAGTTGGAGATCTCACAGGGAAACTGAGAGTGCCTCTTGGTGAATCTCTGCCTTGCTGTTAATTCCTTCCATCAGAGAATAGAAGTGTTGTAGGTTATTAATCATCTTAATCACCTTAATAAGTATACAAACCCGAACAACTGAAAAAGGAATAATTAAAAATTGGTGTGAAAAGTCTAATAAGACATAAAAGGATGATAAACTGAGAAGAGATCGTGATTAAAAAAAAATTATGCTTTGTGGTCTGGTCTTGAAGTATAAATTAGAATTCTCTTAGCAAGCAGTTTAGTAGGTACATAAAGGTTTTCCTTGAAGGAAAATCTATATTGGAGGTTTTAATTAGTAGATGCTTGAAATGAGGTAAGTTGCTTATTTGTAAAATGGGTCATGGTCATGCAATTAAGAGTGCAGGCTACGGTACTGCCCTTTGTATCCATGTGGACTGGTGATTAGAGAAATGAATGTTTACCTTCTAGCTCTCTAGTGAGTGGGAGAAGATGGAACGTACACCTTTGCTGTTTGACTGTTTGAAGCAGGTGCTTGGCTGTATTTGCCTTTTTTTTTTTTTTCCATTAAATGAGTGTTGTTATTTTCAGTTTGAATAAAATAATACAATTTTTCAGTATGCATTTAGATATAGCAAAAGGATTTGGATTTAGTCTGATATGAGCTAGAATACTGGAGGTGGACAGAATATCTTCTGCCTTAAAAACTTTGTAACTTAGAAAACTAAGCCCTATGTTTACATACAGGCATCTGGAAAGAATAATTGGGACTATTGTCTGCCATACATGCCCAATCCACGCAGGCAGAGCATAGGGAGAGCTCCTTGGATTTTGGGCATTGAAGAAGAGAGCTTGACCCTCATGATCCCTCATCTTTCTATCTCATATGATGTATATGGGATGGAATCCCTTTGTCAGTTTAGGGTCACCTGCCCTGGCCACTCCTTCCCGCAGGTGCAGTCTTTTACTTTCTGCACCCCTAGCGTGGTACACAAAATGTAGCAGTGACCTTGGTCTTTTGAAGAGCAAGTATAAGCAAGAGCCTTTTTGCACACCAGTCCTTGGGAGTAACTCTAAATATTGAGTGTTATCACTGCTAGAAGCAGATGCTGTCTGCAAAAATATGCTGTTAATTTCAGCAAGTGCTGTTAGTTAGAGACTGAGCTGAAAAGTAAAATATCTGAGTGGAAATAGTTCTGTTGTAACTCAGTCCAGGACACAGCAGCTAGTATAAAAGGTTAAGGTAGAAGATTAATTCTGGGAATTCATTTAATTCCAAGTAGAGTCTTTCCTTGTTGATTAATTTGTATGCTAGGTTTTGATTTGTATAGTGGTGTAGCACGATTTATCTAGACTTGTAAATGGCCAAAAAAATAGAAAATGTATAGATATGAAAATGTGAAAAATAACCTTTCTTTTACGTATGGCTTATGTAATTTCATGGAGGGCAGTAGTTCAGATGTCACAGATCTCTGGTGTTGAAGAATAAAACTCCCTTAATATCATCTTCCCTAGCAGATCAGGTGTGTAGATCCACTGACCTGCCAGATACTAGAGAATTGTGCACGGAAAGCAACTCGTTGGCACTGAATTCATCTGTTTGCCTTTTTTTCAAAGATGCTTTGCATCCCTGAAAATGGGCCATATGAGAATTTATGATTTTATGCCAAATGACAATTCTTCTAATTTTGCGAGAGGTGTATAAACTTGCTTTAAGCTGATTTACACTGGCAATATGCTCAAAACAGATGGAGTACATCAGTGCCTTGATATAAAGTCTCTTAATGAACATTGCCAAGCAAAGAACCCCCTGACACAAAATGCAGCAGATACTGTAGTTACACAAAACAGAACACTAAGTGGATTGCATTCATACAGCGAGGCAGACTTTTATCTCCATTATTCTCTTTCCAACTGTTGCAAATACCGGACATAAGGTTCATTTTCCCCATGTGTTCTACTGTGTTTCTGCAAGGGAATCATCACTAGTTTCCCCAAGTTAGAGAAATCTAAGAAAGGCTGTCATTTTGGATTGTTCTAGATTAAGCAGATTGGCCTGTCTGCAGTTGGGAAGCATTAAGTAAGATCAGTTGCAGAGCTGTCACTTTCTGAATTTATTTTTTTTTTCCTAATATGGTTACTCCAGTGCATACATATAACCTGCCAGGTAATCTAAATAGACATGCATTTTATTATATATATATATAGGCAACTAATCATTTCAGACACATATTTTACGTTTAATTTTAGAAGTAAACTGCTTTATTTTCCATGATAAGCCAACGGTGACATATGGCTTAATATGATATTTTAAAGTAGTTTTCTTATCAAGATGCAGGTAAAAAAAATTATTGAAACTGCTAGACTAATAATACAACATGATTAATTATCCTGACATTAGCATAGCATTAGGTGTCCTTTAGAAAGAGCAGAGTACACTTGGTGTTTAATCATACTTCAGCACATGTATTGCAGTTGGAATAATGTTCTCAGTCTATCTCATCTTAAGCTATTCTTGTGCAGTCTTTGTGCTTCCAAAATGATACTGCAAATCAAATGATCATTTGTGATGTTGATTGTTAGCTACAAATTAGTAGATTTAAAATGTGGAAAGGGAAGAAATTGGAGGAGAATGCTATATTTTAGATGGTTTGTCTATGCTATTCTTTCACAGTTTCTTCCATTTCATCACTCTATTCCTAGCTATTCTTGATTGATCCTCAGAATCTTTAGATGATTATATGCGTAGATTAGTAAATTTGTGTATTGGAAGGACGCATGCTTTTAGTCTCTCTTGCAATCTAGAAACTCAAGCTTCATTTGTTACAGTGAATGTATTTTTAAGAAACATAAAACAATTTCAGCATTGATCTTTCAGGGGCTTTTTTTCTTGTGTTGTCCCCGTCCCCCCAAAAGGAGGATTAGTGTAAGATGTTGAGAACATCGCTTTTTTCTGTAATACAATAGCCTGTTGTTCACATGTAGAAGAGATGCCTGTTAATGACGAGTGGTATATTTGTTTTCCCACCAAGGCTGACACCCAGTTTCAAAGGTCAAGCACTGTCTGATACTGCATTTACTGGCTTAAACTTTTCTTTTCCCACACCGGATGAATTTGTATGAGAACTGCCCCAGCTGCTTTTCCATTTGCTTGAATGTGTGTCTAGCAGTTCTCCAGCTTCTTTGCTTCGCTCAAAGCTGAACACAGCACAAGTTAGAAGCTAATTAGTCTGTCCTGATAAATAAAGCTCTGCTTTATGGGAGTGTGGGGCATACCAGGGTAACCATAAACAAATGCCCGAGGTTACAAATTGGATTTTTCAGAAGGCTGAATTGAGTGTTTTGATCTTCATTTTAACAGGTGAAAATGAAAAATAAGAGCAAGCTGAGAAGTTGTGAGAATTTTTTTTACACCTTACATTATGTTAAATATTTCCATAATCCATAAATGTTTCTAGTACATGCTTCAATCCAAGAACTTTGAGGAAAAGAACATCACATGGAACATCTGGGACATGCTTTTTTATACCAGGAGATAAACTTTGTTCTGTCTTTTGGAGCTGTTGCCTCCACAGCATGCACAGGCTGTTAAAAGGAGGTTTGTGTCCTGTTCCCTGTGCCCTTCATTAAGCAGCAGGCACTGGTTCTGGCTGAGCACTTTGTACGTCAGTCACACAGGGCCTTTCCCCTTAGATGTGGCAGGCAGCAAGATAATGTCCTCTTGTATTCAGGCAAGACCAAACTCGGTGAGGCATAAAATCTGTTATTTCCAACCAGCTTACTTTTGATTGAAGGAATAGCTTCCAGTCTCACAGCAAGAGGACTAACTTGTCACTCACTGAAGCAATTTACCTGTTCCAAAAGGAACAGCAATTGTTTCACAGAATGAGAGCAGCCACTGTTAAAAACAGAGGCTACAAAAACTGTGTAAGATTACTCCAACATTGCTTAGAAAGAGATCACACTTATCATTTGTTTTGAAGCTATCTTAACAACACAGAGGAGAAAATGAGATATTTAGATTAAAAAAAAAAAAAGCTTCATAATTTGTAACACCTGTATTCCAGAATTACTTTAGGATAAGATTTCAGGCAGCTAATGTCATGTCAGTATTCCTTTTTGCTTTTGTACTTCAGTCAGGGATCTGAAATTATAGTGCTTTTAAGAAAATTATTTTTTTTTTAGTTTATTTTTTTTACTGTGCATTTTTTCTTCAATGAAATGGTGTGTCACTGACCCCCTTTTATAATATTGTTCCTGCTGTTAACTCAAGTGCAGTAATTGCTTTTTCTTGCAGACTGAGTGAAGCATCGACCTGTGAAGTATGAGTTAAAGTTCAAATTATGCAGCCATTGTTCATTGCTTTAGACTTCCTGCTCTGAATATATAACACAATCAGTAAGACATCAAATAAGGTGTCTTAAAAATGTATTTTTCAATTCAGAGGCTAGATCAGTATCTAGGCAGGAAAGAAGTGCAGTACATTTTTCTTTATTCAAACACAAGAACATTGTAATGAGTATTAGTTACTTTATCTGCTTTATGGCCTATTCCTTCCTCTGTTTTTTCTCTTTAACAGGTTAGCCTCAGTGCTAAACTGTGCTATGTGCAGTTAGAGATTTTTGTTATGTAAAAAACATAGTAGCAGAACCTCCTTTAAAGCATCAGTTGATTTATCTGTATACACTACGTGGAAGTTCCTTATGGTCAACGGGTTAAGATCTTGATGATAAAAAAGCAAGACTGTCACAGGTATGAGAATTAACTAACGCATGAAAAGGTCAGCACCGTGTCTAGTATTTTTGCTACTCATCCATCTTTATGAGTTATATGCTTGTCATCATAGTCAAGCTATAGAGATTAAACAAATGTATAGCTGAGATTGGATATTAAAAAAGGGCTAGTAAGAGGGAGAATACTGTCTGTAATTCGGCAATTCATCGTAGCTCCCACAAACAATTTATTAATGTAGGCAGCCTATCATGTCTTTCCTTCTCTCATTTCCAGTAGATCAGCCAGCCTATTTATTGGAAGAGTGGAGTTCTACTTAAAAAAAACCCATAAAATAATCAGATTAAATTTTCAATAACATTTTGATTTCCCTAGACAGCAAAACATTTCCATCTATGGCATATTGATACAACCCACATGTAATCAGATTTGTAGAGTAACATCCTATTCCTTAGAGGCCAAAACTGGCTGCTCTAGAGGTGAGATGGCTGCAACCACTTTTGCTCTTGTTAATATGCAAATCCTGTCCATATGGAGCTGTTATTCTGGTCTATTCCCTGTGCTACCAAGCAAAGATACTATTTCTATATTGTCCAAAGTCTGTCTGTTGGTGAATTCATCTGTGTCTAGATAGAAATTTCCACTTCTGTTGAGGATCCTGGGAAATAAAGGCAAGGCTAAAACCCTTTAATGAAAATCAAGTGGTCAAGTAGTGCAATAGGGCCCTGTCTGTCAGATTGCCAACTTGTGCCAGCTTTGGTCAACATTATTCTTTGCTCAGAGGTTCTGCAATTAGATCAGATTTTCTAAAACACACTAGTCTTGTGCATATATAAGAAAGAAAGGAGAGAAAACATTTTTAGGTGGTGCTAGTGTGTTGTTATAGTAACTTTAAAAGTCTAGGAATCTGAGTCAAAACACTTTAAACAGTTGGCCTCTTGCAATTTCCCAATGGCCAAATGTTCCCATTGTGTTATTTCTACACCACTATCTCCTTTGTTAGTGATTTAGTGATCTCTGTTAGCTGACTCTCTATACTTATGCATACGTGCTGAAGGTAAATTATAAATGGCTGTACTGGTCAAGCCAAGGATCCATCTCACCCAATGTCTTTTATCCAGCAGCATCTAAAAGAGGGAGGCTAGGGAAGATTGTAAATACTGGTGGTACTTCACTTAAGTCCTCTTTTTGTCTCCCGACAACTTGTGTCTCAGAGCCTTCCTCATCCAGAAATGGTTTCTATGTATTAAGTCATCTTCATTGGATTCTCTTCCAGAAAGTTTGTCATTATTCTGTGAGCCTGTTAACTTTTAATATCTAATATTAGATGACTAACAGTTAAATCAGCATAGAGGTTAGAACTGGGGATACTGGATGAAATAATATAGTTCTGTTCTTGTTTCAACTATTATCTCACTATGAGATTTTGGGAAATCACGTAATCTCCCTAAAGATTTTAAATCCTTACTTGTAAAATGTGAATAGTACTTACAAATTTTGAAAGCTTTTTCTCACTCTGTGCCATGAGCATATAAAATATAACTTCACATCCTCATCAGTGTCCTCTCTATCAAAGAAGCTCTCTCAGAGAAGCATAAACATAAAAGGAGAAAATGTATTCCATCTAGAAAAATTGCTAAGAAACTTATATGCAAGAAAGACTCTTATGACATGGTATGCTTTCTCTTGAACTCCCTATTTTAAGTACATAAATAACATTTCTACCCACACAGTTACATCAGGTGCTGCATAAGGCAAAATGATCATTTTTGTATCCCTGTCATAAAGAATCTACACTTTTGTGAAACTGGTTCTTATCACTAAGTCTGGAAATTTTGCTCCATCTTGGATGACAGATTTTGAGCTATGAACAAAAGATATTTAAAGGCTCTTTTATGCTAATGGCAATATTTCATAGAATAATGCAAAAAAAAAAAACCAGAAGCCTTTTGAGAAGACTGAAATTAGCCCTATACTATATCGAGTGCCTACTCTGCAAAAACTCTACAGCAATTGTGGAGCGAGGCATCTGTAGGCAGCAGTCTGAGTACATCCCACGGTGACTGACACAGAAGGCAGACAGAAGAGGTAGATAAAGTACTCCTCAGCATGACCTAAAGGCAACTATCTAAAGGTAGCAGAGCTTTTTACATTTGCCATCCGAGGCACATGAAGAGCTGTCTCTGTAAATGGTCTCTTAAACTGATGGGGCTCATTCTTGAGTTGTGCTTCTGCCTCGTTCAGGCTCTGAAAAGTCAGCAATTTTTGTTTATCTGTTCTGAATAACTTTATTAGTCTTATGAGCTTTTGAACTGGTATTTATATAGCATGCAGTGGTAGCTGTCCCTTTCTCTTAGAAGTACTCACTGCAGTGGTGACAGTGGCTGCTTTCTGCTGACTGCTCACTTCTGATCTGATATCCTAGCTGACCTTATCTTGTGAGAACTCCTGAGGTCCTTTCTAACCTGAATTATCCTACTACAATCCTGTTCCACTAGACAACAGAGACAATTGGATGCGTATGTTTCACATATTGGATAGCTCTCAACTCTTCAAGCTCCGACATTTAAAACAGAGTCAACAGATTTTTCTCTGGTGATGGTTTTAGTAAAAGAATGACCCTGTTCTCACTTGATAAATAGAAGGTCTAAGGTGACCACTGTTAGGAAGGATTTCTAGGATGCAATCCCAAGGTGACACAGATGTCTCTACCATCACTAAGTAAAATGTCTAAAGAGAGTCATAGTTTCAGAAATACTCTATTCCAGTGTGTTTTCCTTCTCAGTAAGACCACTCGCCTCCTTGCTCAGTGTCCTGTTCTTAGGAAAATTTCCACTCAGCATGTTAGTTTTTGTGGATCCATTTCCAAAGGGTTACAGAAAATTTTCCGGAGTATAGTTGGAACAATTTTTCCTTTCTGCTGCTGTACTGCATGTTGCTCTCTGAGCAGCCAAATTACTGTTAACAGATTGTTTGAATTTTTCTAACCAATTTTGATTCAAAAACAAGACAGATGAGCATTGCATATCTTAAGTGGCAATCTAAAATAACATGGCTGTCTTCAGTGTAATCTTTTGCGGTAGCTTATTTGCTGGGAGGCCGTGGAGACTAGGGCTAGGGCTGAGATTTTGCTAGGGCTGTTCAGCTGCTCTGTGATGGGAGGACTTGGATTCAGACTTCCACCTTAGAGGTTAAATATTGAAAGTACTGCAGTCCTTACAGCTGCCACAGCTGAGTTCTTTCTCCTCTCCTTTTCACAATCTGTGGCTACCTTCTTCCTTCTGTTCCTCTCTGAAAATGTGACTACTTCTGGTTTTGTTCAGTACCAGGTGTTTGTGGAGGAGCTCATACCCAGGAATGCCCCAGCCATCGCTGCAGTTTTCTCTCTTCATTTTTGTACTACAATTAAGAAAGCACTGGCATAGAAGTTGTGAGAAATACTGACAGTGAACTGAGATATAGACTTGCAGTAGAAATTCTTGTGAGGGCTTGGAAACAATAGCTGAGCATATTTGCAGAGATGAAAAATCCAGTTTACAGGCCTGCAGCTATTTGCTTTACTACCTGCAAAGACTTAGCCCTCTCTTCTTCCTAATAAGCATTGAAAACCCCATGACATTATTTCTGTGTATTCATTTTTAAATATATTACAAAGGGCAGTAAAAAATAGCAAATATGGTGTATGGGCATAAAAAATAAGGTGCTCTACAAAGCTTTCCTAAGAGACAATGGGGGATGATTTACAGATTGTACCTTTCTCCACGAGGGTGTTCTTTGTGTAGGGCATGTGTTTAAGGAAAATCCATTAGCATGTTTCTGCAGGGAAAAGGTATCCCATCAGATAACATGTTAACAAACAAGTTACTAAATGTGAATTAGCATTTGTAACAGGGAAACAAGTCAGGTTTAAAAGCCTTTGAGCTATTTCAGCGTAAAGCACTGCAAGTGCTATTTCAAAATCAAAATTGACTTTCTTTGACACGAGAACATTAACAGATCATTAATAAGTTTTCTAATACAATGTTCTGTTTGTTTTGGTTTGTTTTTTTTTCTGGAGGCAGAACTAGCAATCTGAAAATCTCATCATTCTTGCACTGTTTTTTACAGAGAACTATTTCAACAAAATATTACTGACTGAAAGGATGAGAAACCATAACGATCTGTCTCCTAGTGATACTGGAATAAATATTCTGAAATATTAGTTGTTAAATGTAGAATTAATACATCTGTATAAGTAAAACAAAGTCTGTGATCATGATATTTACTGTCTCTGAAAAAATCTATGGGGAAAAATGTTTGAAATCAGATGTTACAGGAATATTTGAGGAACTAAATAACTAAAATCAGTATTTACCAAGTCTGGTGGTTTTGGGTGGATGCTTTTACTACTTCACTTCAAAGTAGAAATTTCAGAACACTTAAATATGAGCATAGTTACTGTTTTGTTTAAATAAGCATCTGTAGTTGTAAATACTGAATTCTTCAGCTCTTGCAGGTGGCTAACAAAAAAAAAAAAAAGTATTTTCATTACTTCTTCGAGGGGCTGGTCTTGTTTTGTGTTTGAGGAATTTGTTCCAATTTTGCTGTTTTCTGAATATGAGTTTGTGGTCAGAAGTGCTTCTAAGCTGTGAAAAACAATGATTTTAGAAGATATTAAAGGCAAGTGAACTTAAGATACAGAGTTCCAAATGTGGAACAAAAAATCAAAACTTCTTGGAAAGCATCCTGCTGTTTTCAACATTAAGTAGTACTCATGTTCTAATCACTTGACAGTACTAAGATAGTTTGATAAGTAAATTAAAAACTGCTAGATGCATAGGGGAATAGCAGTGATATTAGAATCCCAAGACCTTTAGTTCAAAAATGCTATTATGTGATTTTGCAACTTATTTCAAGAAACGCCCTTACAACTTTGGCTATTAGTGATTCTGAATCTAAGCCAATATTTATTTCATGTAGACAAACTAGGCAGTTTACTCTCTCTGCTCTTGTTTTATTGTTTGAATAGGTCACAATGTCCTGCTTTTAAAATGGATAAACACCGTGTGGTTTGGGTTTTCCTCCTTGATATCCTACAGAGAATGATTTGCAATTCAGTGATGTCAAACAACATTTGTATACATTTATCTGCTTCTTGTCACATTTTCATCTAGAGGATCCCATCCAAGGAGGAAAGTTCTCTCGTAGTAGGAACTCTATTTACAATGAAAAGAGTATGTTTCCCAGGGCACTTTCACATGCAGTATCTGTCTCTGCATGTCTGTCCTCCTCTTTTGTGTTCTTTCCTTTCACAGATGCGTATTAGCAGAGAGAAGTTGACTGCAAATTAATTGCTTTTCCTTTTATCACCATTTTACCCCCTCCTAATAACTTGTCACATAACGTGGCCTATACAGCTGTTAATTTTGCATATCTCCAGTGAAATAGATCCCAGGCTCTTTAATCAAAACAACTTCACTGCCATTATGATCATCCTTTAAAAACTGCACTTTTAGCATCAATTTATGTGAGTGATTGATAAAAATAAGATATTGTTCTCTGTTTCACAGCTTTTCAGGCCCAGCCCACTATGTAGAGCTGTATTCTTTTGCAAATTAAAAAAATATAAGATTAGACAAGGTTTTCCTTCAAAAATGCATTGTCATTTTTCTGGTATCTTCATACTAAATGTATTTTTCAAGTTTTTTTTGTATTTGTAAAGATTGCCTTGTGACAAGGTCATGGACCTTTTGGAGCAGATCCAGAGGAGGGCCATGAGGACAATCAGAGGGTTGGAGCACCCCTCCTATGAAGACAGGCTGAGAGAGTTGGGGTTGTTCAGCCTGGAGAAGAGAAAGCTATGGGGAGTCATTATAGCAAGAAATCTGGAGAGGGATGTTTACAAGGGCATGTAGTGATAGCACAGGGGTGATAGCTTTAAACTGAAAGAGGGTAGATGTAGATTAGATGGAAGGAAGAAAATCTTTATTGTGAGGGTGGTGAGACAGGGGAACTTTGAGATGGTCTATATGGTGCCTTCCAACCTAAATCATTCTAAGATTCTATAATATAGTCCATGAATCAAAAAAATAAATACAAAATTAAAACTTTGTTACAGTGGTGCAAGCATTACTTTAAGAGAGTTCGCTCTCTAACATGACATACTGCATTGTTGAAAAAAAAAAACAAAAAAATAGTGCAGCACTGCAGTTACAATGAATGAAAGTATATATGTGCTGCTAGTCAGTCACCCAGTAAATGAGAAGCAATCCTTTCAGTTATTCCATTAGACAGTAGCTTAACAGATACTTTAATACTGGGAGGTAAAGGTTATATAGGCAGTTGAAATCCAATTTACATTGTTAATAAAAGGCTGTGCTTACAAAGGCTGCTGGATTTTTAATTATTTTTTTCTCAAAGCAATTGTCTTTGTCCAAGAGCAAAGGAAAAATACTTCTCTTCTAGGGAGCGTCCAGGTCTTCAAAGACTTCTATGTGTGTATATTGGGTTTGCATGATAAAGTTTTGGTAGTGGGGGGGCTAAGGAGGTGGTTCTTGTAAGAACCTGCTAGAAGCTTCCCCCATGACCAACAGGCCAATGCCAGCTGGGTCAAAGATGGACCTGCTGCTGGCCAGGGCTAAGCCCATCAACAATGGTGGTAGTGCCTTTGGGATGACATATTTAAGGGAAAAAGTAAAATTGCGTTACTGGAGCCAGAGAGAAGAGTGAGAGTATATGAGAGAAACGGAACGCTATGGAAGGGACCCACACTGGAGGAGTTCATGCAGAGCTGCAGCCAGTGGGAAGGACTGGAGAAGATCATGGAGGACTCTTTTCTGTGATAGGGACCCCACACTAGAGCAGGGGAAGAGTTTGAGTTGTCTTCCCACTGTGGAGGAAGGAGTGACAGAGACAACATGTGATGAACTGACTATAACCACTGTACCCTGTCCCCCTGTGCCACTGTGGGGGAGGAGGTACAGGGAAAATTGGGAGCAAGGTTAAGCCTGGGAAGAAATGGAGGGTGGGAAGAAAGTGGTTTTTAAGACTTGCTTTTATTTCTCATATATTGGTAATAAATTAACTTGTTCCCTAAGTCAAGTCTGTTTTGCCTGTGACAGTAACTGCTGAATGATCTCTCCCTGTCTTTACCTTGATCCACAAGCCTTTCATTGTATTTTCTCTTCCCTGTCCAGCTGAGAAATGGGAGCTATGGAGTGGCAAGCAACCAAAACTCACCTCAATTTTTAGGTACGATTTCATGTTAATAACATTACTTTAAAATGCAATTACTGGCAGTGAAATTAATAATGGGCCTAACTTTCAGGACTTTTGCTTCAAATTGTTCTTAATGGTTTATATTTTGGTGTATGTTAAAAATGTCCCTAAACTGGCAGCTCTAGAGCCTGCCCCCTCTCTGTGTGTGCAGAGTTAATACAGCTGGGTGAGGCATTCCTACCCTTCTGCACCAACTTGCTGCTGCATGTCAAAGGTGAAAAATAGTGGTCATTCTCACTGGAAGTAAATTAGGGCTAAAAAGTTACCCATTTACCCTTTAGAATGGACATTTCTTTTGTTGATTCTAGTTGCTGCACACTGTTATAGAAAATTAACTTCTGGATAAGCAAGAACAGACTTAAACCTCAGCTAGCCCTCTCCTAGCTCTGCTGATATTGGTATTAGTGGAAGTTTTATTTTATAATTCTTAAAGTAAGACAAAGTTAAGTGTTACATAAGAAGTAGTTATGTACATGACAGCTATAATCTTATATAAAGTATTGCTTAATCTTAGGGAAGCAATCTGACCAAAAGGAGGAACTGGAACTGTACCCTTAGCATGGCTCCATTTAGTTTTTACATAAAAAGGTTACCAAGTTAAAAAAAATCAAAACAGAATAAATAAAATGCAAAATACAACTTTTAACTAGAGATTCTGCAGGTTCACAGCATATTATTCTGAGTGTTACTTAAACTTCCATAGTATACATGTTAAAACGAAGTTTATTCATGAGGAAGACTTCATTCTTTTCTTTATTCATAGATGACACAATTTTATAGCCTTCCTGCCTACACCACTTTTTCATGCAGTACACAAGATGGGCATCTAAATTAATTGCGCCTCAGAGAAGTGGGCTGATAAAGGCATTTTAGGTCACGCAGCTGTACAGGTAGAAAGCTCTCCCACTGCTGTTAGCATCTAAGATCTCTTCTGCTAACATTTTGCTTTCTATGGATCTAAGGTTCTTGTTTGTCTGAATCAACAAGAGCAGTCTGTCTGTGGTGCCTAGGCCTTGGCTGGCTGCCAGGCACCCACCCAGCTGCTCTCTCACCCTCCTCCTCAACAGAACAGGGGAAGAAAATAAGTTGAAAAAGCTTATGGGTCAAAATAAGGACAGGGAGATAATCTGCCAGTTACTGTCATGAGCAAAACAACTTGAGGAAATTAGATTTCCACTTAAAATAGATTTGTATGGCGAGAAACAGACAGATTTACACAATAACTTCCCCCAAGTAGCACTGGGGAATGGGGTCAGTTCATGATGGTTTGTCTCTGCTGTTCCTTCTTCCTGCATTCACCTGCTGCGACATGGTCACCTCCCCAGGCACAGGGGAATCCCTCCTCCCTTGATGCCCCAGGTCTGTTTCTCACACTTTGTTTTTTTCCTGAGGTGCCAGAACCTGTGGCTGTGGGGCTGGGCTGTGCCCTGCAGCGGGGCTCTGGGGGTGGCTGGAAGCAGCTGTGTTGAGTACAGGGCAGCCCCGGCCTCCCCTCGCTGCCAGCGCCTGTGCCCAGTACACAGCTGCATTGCATGGACTGATAAAAAAAAAACCACATTAGCTAACTACTAATAAGTTTTCTGAGAAATGTGTGGTGTCTTCCAAAGAGGGTACATCTGGCATTCCCAGTGCTCACCCATGTTTAGATCTAAGTCCTAAAAAATCTTGAATGTTATTTGAGTTCTACTCCACAGGTTCAAAAAAAAAGAAGAAAGAGAATAAAATCTTCATTTTGTTCCACATACTTGTATAAACTTCTGGAATTTTATTTTTTTATGCCTTGTTCTAAAACAGCTAAAATTTCTTTCTTCTTTTTCTATGGGACAGAGAAAATCACTCATATTCTCAGTCTTCTGTCTGCAGCGGTGCTGCATAAGCACTTGTGGAGTTGTGATCTTATGAACTTTAGGATAGCCGTATTTTGGCTTGCACCAATGATGCCTCGGTGTGTTTCACCTCTTCCTTCCTCTGACTGAAACTACATGTGGAGATCTGCATAAGCCTTGAACCATCAGGGTTTATACACTTGTAGGAGGGGAGTGAGTTTCTCTTTCATCTGAAAACAAACATAACACCCTCAAATAAACAAATAAAGGCAAAAAAAACCAAATCCCCAAACCTATGTAAATCTATATTTTTTTTCCTCATACAAATTATGTGAAGTCTTAGCTTTTGTATTTTATGGCACAAAAGATCACTATTGATATTCAGTTTCTCTGAAAATGCATTTACTACATTCAGTTTGAATTTATCAGCTCCATACTCCAATTAAACAGGCAATTGTAGGAAAAACATTCTGTCTGTTTTTCTAACACAACATTTGTTACTAAGTCATTTACTTTATCAGAAAGTTTTTCATTTTCATAAAAAATTCTATAAACAGGATGTTTGATGGAGCAACATTTATCCATTAATTGCACTTATATCAGCAAAATCAATACTTGTTTGCAATGCCTTGCAGATAGCTGCAGCAGTGTCAATCACTTGAAAGTACATATCTTTTTAAAAAACACTTCTCAGGGTGTCATCTTCAACTTTACTTGGAATTTTACACAACATAAATTTGTTCCTCCATCAGCCGGTAAATTAGAATATTGAAATGAGTAGCTGTTCAAATCAACATGTTGTTATCATTAGGTACCACAGATACATATTAAAATATGGATATATTAGCTGTTTTTCTTCATCATTCCCTTATACCTAATTATAAGGCTGTCTTGGATGCGCGATTTGCATCTGAGCTAGAACAACAGCATCAGTCTCTTCAGAGTGCTCTGAAGGTGCAGCTTCAGTAAGTTGCTCTGGCAATGATGCTATTGAACTAGAAAATGGAAAAAAGTTTAATGAAATAACGTTCTGGACAGAAAAATGGTTCATGAAAAAGAGGTTTCCTTCTGTTCTGGACACTGTTTAATCTTCTGCCACTTAGCTTGTGCCATAGCTTTGTACAGTGAGCATTGATCAGCTTCTCATCTGAAAGAAAATCTGTGTATTGGTTGCACGTGTCTCTGAGTAGTTTCCTGGTGTGCTTGAACTGAAGTGCTCACAGTGTAATTTGAATATGTTTTCCCTGTGTTTGAAACCTACCTATTCTTATTTTCTTCGATGTATTTGTATCCACATCAGAATATTGGAGATACTGCTCAAAAGGAATTGGAGAAACATTTAAGGCAAGGCCAGAGTTCTTGCCTACTTTGAACTTACAAGTTTAACTTTTATGGTTTTGTATCACCTGTGATAATGTGTCCTGGTATTGGTTAAAAAGTCACTGTCGATGGGGGGTGTTTTTTAAAAAGGCCACCATATATATAAATCTTCTCTTATCTTTATAAATACAACATTACAAAGTATCCAGTGTCTATTATCCTTGAGCCCAAATAGAAATAATACCGGATAGGTAAAAGGATTTGGGTGTCCCATTTACCAATTCCTCATGTGCTTAACTGTCACAAATAAGACTTTCTAAAATCTCTAGGGATAAAAAAAACCCCTGTGATTAAATATTCAGGAAATTTCCAAGAACACTGAGGTGTTAATAGCAGTGTCAGAATCACATGCACAAGTACAGCAGAAATACCTTCTTGAAAGCTACTGCTTTGTAAGTGTTTTGGGAATCGTCACACAACTACTCTTGTAAACCTGTCTGGGTAGCAGTGTAGAGAGTAAAGGATACCGTTCTATCAGGCAAGGCTAGAAAAATTGTTTTATTCAGTTGGTTTGTTTTGCTTGGAGGAAGCAGTTCAGGACAAATAGTGAACTGGGGACATTATTGGGTTCCAAAGTTGAGAGCTATATTTTTCAACTGAAAACATGAAGAGAATATGTACATGAAAATACATGCTATAGAATGACTGACCAAAACCACTGAAGTCAAAGACTCTTGCTTAAAACTGCACTCACATGAGTCAAGACTTTTAATCTTGAGTTGCACCTGATTTCTCAGATCTTAAAAATATGAAATATTTTACAGAAAGTGTTTCAGGCTTGCTGATTTTTTTAGAATCACATGAGGCCCAAGTACTCCAGGTGAGTAATGTATATGCATTTGGGATGGCAGGAAGTAATTTGGATGATAGGATGCTTTGTCTTTCATAAACAGCTGAGGGAGATTATATGTTTTGCTGCTGTTGCTCTTAACACATAAGTATGTATGTAAACTCTAAACACTGATCTTAGGCTAAGAAGATTCCTGTAGAAGGAAAACATGATATTTTCTGGAAGAACAAATTTTACTAAAGATTTTTCTTCAGCTATTGATAGCCCTGACTGATAATTTTGTTTTATTTAACCTATGTGAATCTAGAATGCCAGGAAGTAACATTTCTTAAAAGCTATTTGATTAAAGAGATTTAGCCTCTAGGGTACAAAATGAAATGGAAAAGTGCTGTTTGTTTACCAAGATAGCATTTGGAATTAAAATCTTGGTTTAATTTATGTTATTTCACAGTTGGCTGAAAGAATACATTAAGATAGATTCAAATCAGGAATTGGGAGTACTGTGCTGCTTCTATGGTAGCAGAGATCTAGTTACCTGCATAGGGCAGCCCAAGAAACTCTTGTCAAGATCAGCTGTTCTCAAATTGTTATATGTTATCATGTTGTTTAGCTCATGGTGGGTATGTACGAATATGCAATCAGTGGCTTGACACCAAATCCAGCTTTGATCTAGGCAATAATTGAACACTGATTCATTCTTTTCTGCTATTAGTAATTTAAAAGTGTAATATGTATTGGTCTATGAACCTATAAAATGCTGTAAATCAAGAAAAAGAGTAAATTGAAATAACAAGTTAGAAGAGGCTATCTTGCAAGGGATAGCCTTTATAAATCAGCTGCTATTGTAAAATGTTGTCTGAACTCTGCTCTGTTAAAATTAATGGAAATTCTGTGATCAAATTCAATAAGGAACATGGGTAAACACTCCTGAAAACTCTGTCCCTTCAGCTAGTTCCTTATATATGTGGTATTGTTTAAATCTGTAGGTGCAGTTATGAACTGCCTCAGTAGCTGGGTCTTTTATTTTAATCTAGTACACAATTGAACAGAGGCTCTCAAAGCAGTCTATTGATTGAAACTGATGGAAAAAGAATAGCTAAATTCTCTGCACATTTGAAAATTTTAGCTTTTGGGTGTTAGCTTGCATTCTTTAATCAGTCTTTTATCAAGTAATTCTCACTGGGACTATTACATGAATAAAAACTCCACAATTTGATCTTTTGGCAAGGAGGTTTTACACGAAACTGTTTTTTGCAAGCAGAAAAAAGTTTATGTAGTAAAGATTCTAAAGAGCATGAGAACAAGCTTCTCTTCCCAGTTATAAATAGCTAAGCATTTTTTATTGACTGCAGAAGTGGACTTTGGGGGAGCAAGAATATGCTAACAGGTAATCAACAATGCAATCCCATCTCAGTCTCTGATGCTGCAGACCTAGTAGCCCCATCCTCCTGCCCACAGGCAAAATGCATGTAACAGAGAGGGCAGGGGCTGTTCTGAATTAGCATCTTTGACTCTTGGGGCAACAGGTCACACTTTCTAAAATAGTTCTGTAATATGGTCTGCATTACATGGAGTATTTTTAGAGAAATTATGAAAGAAAGAGTAATTGAAGACCTTCATAAAGGAAAGGGGATGAGAAAGCAACATATATTTATTATGGTATAGTTTGTGTAAGACTGACCTTGTGTCTGTCTTTCATAAAAAAAACCCCAAACATTCTGAACAGGGGAAATGTAGTAAATGCAATCAGTTTTTCATAAAATATTTATTGTTCAATGAAAATTATTATTCAAAATGGTGGTGATTTGGGGAATTAACCAAAGAATTGTATGGTGATTAAGGAAAGAACCAGATAGCATTTGTTATAGCTTTATTTTTTTTTCCCTGCAGAAAACAGTGGCAATCATGGGTATCAGACTTAAAATTTCTACGCTTGTTCTGACTTGGGGTATGATCTTTATAAGTTGATTATATAATCCTGCCACAAGATCAACACTAGATTTAGAAGGATTTATCTCCATCTTTACCAAGCAATGAAGTTGAGTCTTGATCAAGAGCTATTGAGGAAACTCATGCATTATTTATATCTGTCTGTATAGAGAATGTTTTTCACAATATATTTGTGTGTGGGAACCAAAATGATTAATGGAACAGAGCAGTCACCTTATATGGAAGAGACAAGGCTGGAAAAAGGCAACTAGGAGATAATAAGGTTGAGAGTTGATATGATCAGTGCTCACAAAATCATGAAGTTGATAGGCAAAATGAATACAGAGCTGTTATTTCCCAAATCCTGCAATGTTTGAGGTACAGTGTATTGGTGAAACTATTAGGAATTTGGTTTAAAACATTGAAGAAAGTATTTCTTGGACTTTGGAAATTTATTGCTAAAGGAGGATGCGGAGCCAGATTGAAATTCATGGACAACAAGTCCATACAGAGATGCCAAGTGAATAGGCAGGGGTGTACTTTTTGATCTCTTGTAAGATTCCAGGGAAGCATGGAAGAAAAGAATGCAAATACTAGGCTTGTGTGATTTACCCCAGGTAGCATCTGCTTGTGCCACTGATGGAAACAGGATGCTGGTCCAGCTGGGACACTAGTCCAACCCAGCCGGGATATTTGTATGTTCCTGTATTTTTAAGCTTCAGTATATTAAAAATTGTGTACCAATAGATGATCCCTAGGATTTGGAAGGAGATTTTAATTACAATTGGATTAATGCTTTATCTTTTGATAAGTAAAATAATAGGATAGGCTTTCAAGAGGGATTCTTTCAACTTGGCATCTGCAGCAGAAATCCACCATTCAATAATTCTTCATGAGATTAGATATGGATCAAGGAAGGAGTAAGAAGAAATTCTTAGGTAAATTGTGTGAATCTATATGATGCATGTTGGCAAATCAACAAGCATTCTACTCCCACTGGCACAGTAGTCCTACATACAGGCTTGCTGCTTTATTCTTACTGTCTGCAGTACCGCAAAACAGGACACAAGATACAAGGCACATTGCAGTTAAGTTCAAGTGGATGTTTTGGAAGCTGCTAAGGCAAAGTATTATTGTGGAAAAGCAATAGCCAACACACCTCTGAAACAGGTGTTCTGGAGAGGGTTATCAAGTTATCAAAAATAAGATTTTTCAAAAATTCCATGATTTTCAATAACAGTAGGCAATTTCTGATTTTGTTCATTTTCTACACAATGCATCCTTGTAGTCTGACGTCTACAAGTTCTTATGGTCTCTTCTTCTCTAACTTCAACCTAAGTTCTAAAAAAGTGGGGGCCTGTCAAGTCTTGGAAAAGTGTAAAGAAAACTGTTCAGCTGATCATAATTGTCTGCCTTTCTTTGGTGCTTTTATTTGCTGTGCTATAGTTTTATCTGTCCCTAAAGTATATTAATTTACAATTCTTTTTTTACTAGACCAATAAAGAGATTTTGTGCTATGGCTTTGGTTTACCTTATGCTCTAAAACACTGGGTCAGATAGTACAGTGCTACAGGAGCTCTGAGAAAACAGTGGGAAAGTTTTTAGAAAATATGCTAACAGGAATTAAATCCTGTAATATGATAATTAATAGGGGCCGCCCTGACCCTAAACCGTGACAAAGGGTCTAAATCCTTGGGGTGCCTGGTGTTCTATAGGAAAAATTGTTCTGGTTCCTAACAAAGAATTGTAAAAATGGTCAGAAATGTGAGAGAATTCATAAACTATATCATATTCAGAGAAAGGGCATAAAATATTTCCTGGACACTGGCAAAGGCTACCTAAGATATCTGTAGTCTTCTTAGAAACATCCAAGAACTTAAGACTGTGAGAAGATACATGTGAGGAAGGCAAACCCCAAATGATGGCTGACGGTCTGTTTAGAGACCACTGACATTCTTGGACACTGTTTTGTGACATGATATGGGGGTGTAATTTCTCTGACTATTCTATAGCATACCTCTTTATAGCATTTTGTATTTTTCTGTATTTATTCTGGAGTTTTTCTCACTTCTTCCACAGTCTAACTAAATAGAGGGCTATCAAAATATGAGTCACTATAGGAGAGGAGTAGTTAACATATGGAGAACTTGCTGATCCTCAGGAAGGTGATAATATGGGCAGTAAAGGATCCAGGGGTGAAGAAGCCATCCTGGAGCAGCAAAGACTTTCTTGGTTAAAAAAACTTGTTAAGGAAAAAAAAAAAAAAAAAAAAAAAGGCAAGTGGCAATCTAGAGTGCCTTGTAAAAGCAGAATTATGTCCCACAGCTGCATTATGGATGTTGAAAATTGTATGGTTCTGCAACTGCCAGTCCCATTAGAGGCTCTGTAGAGATCAATAACTGGTATGAAAAAATATGTTTTCATGCTGGAAAACAGATGCTTTGTAGGCAATTAAAAAATAAAAAAGCTTTTTAGAAGTCAGGAAAGATTTATAACAAGAAATCTATTTTTTTTTATAATAATTAAATCACGTAGCTTTGTTAAGATTTGAATTGTTTTGTTCTTTCTACTTTTCATGTTGCTGGGTTGAAGCACTCATCTGAACAGCATCCTGCCAGCCAGGCTTTGTGTCAAGCTTTCATTTCTCTGTTAAGGTGTAATCAGTACATGGGAGGGATTTGTGACTGAAGGAAATTAATTTCAAGAGTCAGTGGACTTCCTTTGTGTTATGTTCTGTTTTGAATACAGCATCACTTACCAGGATCAAAGGATTAAGTATGTTTCCAGAGAGTGGCATTTTGGCCATTGATTCCAGGGGTTAGGTTGAGATTCCAGTTCTTTTTCCAATGTCTCTTTGGCATTTTATTTAATTGTGGTGTAATACTGCTCATGGGCACTAGGACAAGGAGCTCTCTCTCATGTGAGTGGTTTGCTTAGTCATGTTTAGCCTTTACACTAGAAGCTAGTAAATGTTCAGTGATTACATGTATGTCAGAGGTATTTTCTAGACCATTAGGGGCACGTCTGTGGTTTGAGGAGGAACCATGGATCTGAGTCTTCCACAGAATTGCCCAAAGGAGGATGTAGGACCTCCTTCATTGAGACACTCAAAAATTAATGGGACAAGGCCTTAAGCGAGCTGAAGTTAGCTCTGGTCTGAGGAGGAGGTTGGGTTAACCAAAAGTCTAAATTATGCTATGATTTTATAATTGCATAATAAGTTCAGAAATCTCATAAACATCTGTGAGGTTTCTGTTTGCTACTTTTTAGGAATCCCCTCCATGGCAACTAAAATCCTCCCAGTTTTTGTGTTTACAGGCTACTAATCCAAGTCTGGATGCTATGCTGCTATTCCTGGGATCAAGTACCAAAGTGCTTTTGTGTATCCCAACAGATTGAACATGTGACTTTCAGACAAGAAAACACTACTTATGTTCTTTCTCACTATTTCAGGGGAATGGCTAGTGTGATTAAAAGGAAATCCTGTAGCACATGGACATATTTTTAAAATTAAACAGATTTATGAAAAGAAGAAGAGTTAGTACATCCGGGAAAAATAAAGCCCTGGGGCAAAGCAACCCGTTATGAAATCCTTCAGTAAAAGTATTCCTTTGAAGTTAATTGTTATGGAAATGTTGGTTAAAGTTCCATTCTTCTGTTGAGGTAGGATATGATTTTATGTTGGTTACTAAAGAGGTCATTAATATTCAGTGCTGAAGTCATTACTTTTGCAGGAAGTAATGTAATTACATGCTGTCCAGAGAGGAAAAGTGAATATGTAGTGCACATGCAGAGAAATGCACATGTTTATCAAGATACCGAGTGTTCCTCAGTGCTGAGAATCCGTCATCCTGAGAATATTCTATTCTAGTGCATTTTAATGAGCACTGCGGAAGCTGTGAATGGTCTGTCAGCACTTTTATTAGGCATCTTATTATTAGGGAGTTTATAGCTTGGCTGTAAAATTTTGCTGTAGGCTAAAACTAGTTAAATAATACTTTCAGAGCAATGTTTTGTGCCAAATTTAATTCAGATAGCTTTAGGCATTTTTCCATGTTCATATCAGAAGGCAATATTCAAGTTCTGATTGAAATATTTTGAAGTAGGACAAGGCAAAATATAAATGCCCGAGACCTGCAGCTTTATTCATAGCAGACAGGAAGATGATCAAGTGCTGTAGAACGTACAGTTCATGTACTAAGGATACACAATGGCTGTACTGGAGGGACTCACTGTTTCACAGTGGAAGATAAAACCCTTATTGAAACAGAGTCCTGTTTTGCCTGAGTAGGGTCTTCACAACTGGAGCTACCCTGAGGCTGGCTGCGAAAGCTGTAAATGACTAACTCTGACAGAAATAGATGACATTATTTAAAATGAAAACGATTAATTTAAAATACTGCTGAAAAGTCATGTTAATTTTTCTGTGTTGTACCCAGTGAATAGCTCAGCAGAGCAGGGAACTTGCAGGGCTCTCTGTTTTCCCTTTGTTCATAGAACACTCTCCTTTCTTACTTGAGCAATCAGTTTGCTACAGCTGTTCTACCAAGTCAAAACATAATTTTCAGGAGGAGGTGACAAAAGGTAGTAAGTACATCATTTTGTTGTCACATCAAGACCTTGGACATGGAAGTGTATCATTTTTTGACTTTAGAAAGATTATGACAGGCAAGTTGCCTACACCTGTAGTTAAAGTATCTAAGATTAAAATGATTTTTTTTTTTTGAAGGATGAACTATAATAAGTTCTGTGAAAACATTTTGAGTGCTTGTGTTATTTCAGTAAAACATGAAGGGGGCAGATTGCCACATGGAGCACACGTTGCTTCAGTAATTCTCACAAAGTCTTTCATCAGCTGCCAGTTACAGGCAAGTTTCTAAGGGTGAAAAGAGTTCCCATGTTCTTGTCAGTAATGCTGTGTATGGAGAAACTTTTCTGAAGTGATGGGCAATGCTACCTGAGCAAGTGTACTGAGGAAATCTCATTTGTTTGGATAGAAAAGCTCTGTCATGTAGCTGTGTCACTCTGACCACAAGTCCCAGACTGCGTAGTGTATTGGACGTTAATGGACGTAGATGTGTAGTGAGTTGAAGCGAAATGCAGGCAGATTTTATGAACTCATTGGATTTTGTTTTCATAAGACTTGGTCCCTTAATGCAAGGAATTCAAGGAAGAATATCAGAGCTAAAAGAGCTCCTCCTTTGTATCTCTCTTTCATTTGCCTGTTGTCTTCATTGCTTTAGCCGTGTACCAGCTAAGGTAGCTGATATGGACCAGTTCTAATGCAAACCAGATACACGAGTCACGCTGCAAATAGTTTCAGGCAGTTTCTCTGGAAATCCATTTTCTGTGAAACATGCATTATATAAAAATCCAACTAATGCAATTTTCTACCAAAAGTTAATTTGTGAGTTTTTCCAGGTTAGATAATTGTTTTTTAAATGAGCAGGGAGTGAATATTTAAGGTGGAACCCAAGTGCCTCTGTACTCAGTCAAGAGTTTAATTCTGAAAATGTGATGCAATTAACTGGACCAAGCTATTAATGTTTTAAGTATTACGGCTGTGCTAAATGTCAGACAGTGTAAGAGTGCCTTCAGTTCTTCCACTCCATTACAGTGGAGAGTACTGTGTGGTGGCTTTCAGTTGGAGCAACATGTTATTCCTGTTGTTGAGTTTTTGGTAGATTTAAAGGAAAAATGGAGTAGATAAAGGGTTTTGAAAGATTATTTGCTCCTCTTTCTCATCTGAAAAGAAAAAAAACAAACAATGGCCAAATTTTGAGAACCTCCCTAAAGTAACGCAATTGTCAGTTAACAATTTAAAATATAGTTTGTCCCTTTTCCTGCTGAAAAAAAACCATTTATCAAACATCCAAGGCAACTGCACTTGCCTTCATGTGTGTGCTTCAAGGTATTCATGCATTGAAGATCTAATGTGCAGTAGCTGAACTGCATTGTTTACAGGAGTTTCATCTACAAGAAGAACAACCTTTACACTATATTGATATGTGGAAACACAGATTTATTTTTGTCCCGTAGAATTTAATATTTTTTCAGTACTTTTTCATGTAGGATTCCTCCTAGAGAAAAGACACTTCTAATATTTGTTTCATTGTCTGTCTGTGCAGAATTGCCATGCATAAAGTCAGTTGCTTCTTTTCTGTGTACGTGTTTATGGTTTCACTTAAATATCTAACAAACTAAACATGAATATAGCAGAGACAAAGATAAACTCACTCTACAAACTTCAGGTACAGAGAACTAAAGATAAAAGGTACTTGCATCTCAGGATGCAATTTAGTCTACAGCATTAACCGAGGCTTTTATAAAATTCAAACCCTTGCCCAATACTGGGTTTCTCAACAACTGCTGAAGCTCCTGGGCTTTGTACTGAAAGTGATCTCTGTAGTGTTTGTAAGCAGACAAGATTTTGCCTGAGCTGTTGAGCTAAGTGATGCTGATCTATTAAGTGTGCCTTTCTAAACTAGGGAACTAGGGACCTCTAATCCTTCTAAGAAACCCACACACGTGGCTGTGTGCTGCTGCAGCTTTGTGAAAGCTGATTGTCTTCCCAGCTACTGATTAAACAGAGTATATAAAGTAGAAGTTTCTCTCAGAAGAGCCACTAATTTATCTCTTTACCTAGAAAACAGACTTCTGAACTTGAAGAAATACTGTTATTTTTGATCCTTTTAACTTTTTTCTATCTTTGAAGGAAACTGGTCAAGTTTTAGAAGTGAAGAGTCTGGAAGACAGAAGCTGCCATGCAGGTGGTCACATTATCTTTGCTTTCTTAGGCAATCGGTCTAAGTATAGGCAGAGAGATCTATACTAACACTGAGTTTGATTATGTATTTCAAAGCTCGACTTTATGTGGAAGTGCTTTGATGAATTTTTAAACAGTTTCACAGAAATTCAGGAAAAGCATTTGTACTGTCAGTTACTTCCAGAAAAGTGGTTCTTAATTAGTGCCTTGTACTTTTTCTTCAATTAATTATTCTTACTGGTTGTGCTGTAAATCCAAATGCTAGCTTTTCATAATTACATACTTGTCTCAGACATGATGACCAAATATAAGAAAATTGTAGTAGAAGTTTAAAGAATATGTATATTGATACAATATGTATATATATAGTTAAATGCTTAGTGTTTATATTAATGTCACTGAGATAAAATATTTTTTGCTGTTGTTTTAAACAACTTATTGAGGCATAGGCTGAATACCTTGTTTACATCACTGCAGACCCTTACCGTGTCTGTCTCACTTTTATGGATGTGCAGAAACAAATTCTCTGCCTGAGAGAAATTCTTCAGGTGGGCTGATGTGAGGAGGAAGAAAATGACAATCTGTTCAGTGCATGCCCCCATGGCTGCTAAGGACAGTTAGTCAAAGAAAATTTTCTTTCAGATTCATGAGAATACTGAAACAAAACCAGTTACCAAAGAGAGGCTTCATGTAAGTGCTGGTTAGACTGCAAGAAAGAGGGAAAAAGAGACAGCGGTCAATGAGCAAAACCCAAGTTTCCCTACTTTTGGGTTATGACAGTGCTGCTTGTTTGAAAGGGCATTGGATTTGTTTGTAGTTCTAAACTTGTAGTATTCTTTATTGGTAGCTTATATTTAACTTTTACTACATGTAGTTATACAAGTATACACTTTGTTAGTCTGAAACATGTCTGTGCTGCTAAAGTACTGTTAGAATAAGCCCTGTAAACAGTGATGTATAGACTCTTATAGTTCAGAAGCAGAAAAAAACATTAGGCTTATCCAGTATGACTTGTTACATATCACAGTCCATTACATTTGATCCAGATATCCCACCTTACAGATGCAGATTTCAATAAAGAAGTAAATTAAACCAGTTAATCTGTGAGATTTTAATTAGTATAGATCAAGATGCATTTACTGTTAAGTATCTGCAGCATCCAAAAAAGTGAAGTGAGATTGCCTAGGTGATATCAATTGCTTTTTGATGTGTACTTCTGTTACATTCCAGTTTCCCCTTAATCTAGGCTCATTCTTAAAGAGGATACTTGACAATTGGAACTCTGGAACTGTTCTTATATTTTCTGCTATGAATAAGGATGTCTTGAAACAGGAATGGAAGTCTCCAAAGGGAAGAATAGTGATGATTCTGTGACTTTTTACTAGTCTTACGGCTTGGAGTCTGTGCTTATCCCTTGCATATTTTTAATCAGGAATTTTTGATTTTATTTTAAGTAGATCTTTCTTTTAACTCCCTTCTTTCTTAAGTCTATAACACAACTGCAACTGGCATTTTCTCCTTGGTCTCAGCTTTAACTTGTGTTTACTTTGAAAGAGATGGCATTCTAGTTCTTTGCTGCACTCTCTTTGTCTCAATTCCTCTCATTCTTCCAGTTGCCCTGACAACTTTCAAAGAAATATCATGTGTTAAAGGATTTTCTGAGCTTAGTTATGAGGTATTACTCTTAGTGGAAAGCAAAAAGAGAAAATAAGAGTGTTAAAAATGAATGCAGAATACAACTTGAACTTTTCCTGAAGAGTTAAAAGGACTATCTGTTGTAGTGACGATGCCATGAAATGCTGCAGTCCTGTGAAGGGAGAGTTACTATCCACTGTAATTGTAAGCCAGTAGATCATCAGGAGAATAGAAAGATGTCCTCAAACTACAGGTTTACATTCGAATCTACATTTGATTGAGGTCTGGTGACACACACTAAGAAGGCCCTTGGTTCAATTTTAGTTTTAAGAAAGACTTAAAGTCTTTAAGTCTTAAAGACTTAAGTTTCATAAATTATTCATATTTCAAGAACCATCTATGTAATATGAACAGTGCTAACCTTAGTAAATAACAGGTATTGAGCCATTTCCATGCAAAATAACAGGTGTTTATTTTAACCATCTTTTTTTACTGGTATACTAGTAGGATGTTCTCAGTTTTGTGCATATGGGATGTAATTTGGGAATGTAAAAGTCTCTTAAATTACCTTAGGTTCATGACTTGAAATACTTTTAATTTTTAAAGAATTTAAAGTACTTTTGACATAGCTTTACAGTTTACAAGCAGAAATCATCACACTATGAGGAAACATTAAAGGATTTATTGTTATCTTAAACATAAATCCAATTATTCCTTTGACTTACACCAAAAAACTAATTTGTGGAAATAGATAAAAATATGCTTGTCAAGGCTACATTTTAAATATCAGTATAGCAAGTAGATGTATATACCGTCACTGCATCTATTTTCTTTAGCTGTATGTTTTTATGCCCCCATTCTGTCAGTCTGCAGTTTCAAACAAACAGTTCCAAATGTCACTGATATTTTTGCATAAAAGACAGAATCTGTAACCCTTCAGAGATTATATTAATAGCTGCATCAGTTTGCTGTACACAATATTGCAGCATTTTCCTTATACACGTATTTTAGGAACACTAAATCTGTTAATCCTTAACCTTTCTTTTCTTACTAAAAGACATTGTTAAATTAAATGATGCATTATTAATAAGCATTGTTTAAAATGGAACCTAGCCATGACAATTTCTCTGCTTGTTCTGCTACTACAGTGCTTCCCTGTTGTTCATAAGACTGATTATTTTAGCTTGATATTTGACTGCTTATCCCTTTGCTGATGTATGCATATGCAAATATGCATCCTGCACTGTTACAGGATGCAACATAAGGTGGTATAAGGCTCTTATTTAGAATAATAATGAGAAATTAAACTATCTGCCTAGCTAAGATTCTTAGTTTTCACCTGCTTTGGGGTAAAAAGGAAAGAAGTCTTGAATGAGATGAAAGTGGACTATGGCAAAGGGAGCTGCTGATTTTACCCCTTTTCTTAAAACACCAATATGTGAAGTGGCAAGGTTGTGTATCCATGCCTTCCACAGTCAGCATTGTGACCGAGGTCACATTGAACCTGAGGCCCATCCATTATGTTTCATGGCAGTTAACATACCCATTTCTTCCTTCTGATTTCAGTAGAGAGGAACTTCAATATATGCATATCCATGTCTGCGTGAGCAGATTCTGATTTTATTATAATGTTCCTGTGTGGAGAACTTGGCTATAAGATCTGAATGAGTTCCTTAGCTGTATTTTTTAAGTTAGACTGTCCAAGTTTTTGAGATTAAAAACTTCACCTGTAAGCTAAATTCAATGTAAAGCATTAAAGACCAAACAAAAGAACTCGCCACTAATTTTTACAGTAGAACTACTTTTATTTCATAAAGAATTTCAGTAGCTTTAGTTTTCAATACATACATTAAAGCATAATAATCAAGAAATTTTATAATTTCCAAAGATGATTTTCCAATCCTTTATATTTTTATTTTCTTTGGAGGGTGAGGGGGGATATGTATTTCAAGGAAGAAACACTGCATAAGCTTTTCCTGTTCTTTAGTATTGCCTGGGTCATTTTTAGTCACTGTTGGAGATTTGTGGTGTCAAACCAGAGGGATCTTTGGCCATTTTATGTCATAGTGCAGAAGTTTGGATCATCGTATCAGTACTTCAATATGGCAGTCATTAAAGAATGTCATATGTGTAAATCTGAGGTGTTATAAGTTTTGTACTTTCTTCTTTTTATGTTCTTGAAACATTATCATGCTTGATTTATTAATTTTTTTCAGCTTAGTTTCTTTCAAAAGAGGAATATTGTCTCTCTAGTGACATTGTAACTGAAGGGAAATTACCTTGAACAATATGCAGCGTCACAGGAATTTATACTTGGCCTTTACTGATAGTTTTAGTCATCTTGTAAAATGATTGGTTTCATATGACAGTGGTATGTACAGTAAGGCACTATCATCTGCTGATATATTTGATACACAAATTTATACATTGAATAGTTCTATGTATTTCATAGACTGACCTGTGTAAATAAAGAAATTGTTCAACACTGCAAATGTCTTCAGAATTACACAGCTCCCAGAAGCTACCAGTTTTGCACCTGAGATAGGTATGTGTTCTCAGCCTCAGAAGGTCTGCTTGCCTGGATTTTGACCGATGTGTTCAGTTCTCAGTTTCCAGAATCTATACTGTGTCTTGTGTCATTTGGACTATGTTAAGGTCCCATTCAGTCCCCATTATGACCAAGGACTCCAAGGACTACTCTGGGGTGAAATTAAGACACAGACAAGGTCAGATGTCACTTGGCAGCCAAAAGCACTTTATTAGCACTCTTACAACTTAGTGAAAGAAAAGAGAAGAGAAAACACAAGTTGGAAAGAAGAAGAGGGATAGATTAGCATACCACCCACACATTCCAACAGCATCCCATTGGATGGACTCTCTCAGTGGGAGGAGTTTCTGTCTCTGCATATCTCTTATTTATTGTCCACGTCCCCTCCTCGTTCAGGAGATAGTCAATTACTTCTTGGAAATGCTTTGCATCGCCTTGCCCCTGTGTTACATCACTCCTGCGGCTGATGCACATGCTCAGTACTGTCACTGAGGGGTCTTTTGTTGGTCTTTAAAAGAGAGGCTAATGACCCCAGGTCCAGGCTCATGCACAGTTTGAGGAATGGGAGGGTGAGCAGGTGCTGTTTAACCAAGTTTCTTCTTTCATGGTACTTTCCAAGGTAGTCAGTTGATGGTGTTCCTCTGTGGTTAGCGGTTGATGGTGTTCCTCTGTGGTTAGAGGTTGATGATGTTCCTCTGTGGTTAGCAACGTTGAAACAAACAGCTCCCACAGTCTCTTTGCAGGAAATGTTTTTCCCCTACAGGGGTGATGTTTGAGACAACTAATCAATGCTCCTTTACAGACTCAGTCAATGACCATTGCACATGAACAGGACATCCAAGATATTGTAAAATACAGTCAGCTTATCTTGTAAATGGAGCACAATGATGCCTTTGTGGAGTTACAGAGGAAAAGCATTTTTAAATGCTCATAAAAAGAAAATCCTTGTTTGTAAGGCTTTTGTTCTTTTTTTGAAAGAACACAACATATGCTTGGACAGCTTTCAGATAGCTGTCCATGTGCGTGGGTGCTTTGAAAAGGTACCAAAAAAAAATGTTACATAGCTAAAACATGATAAAAAGATATTTCTGTTTAATATGTAAATGTTCCGTGGAAATTTAAGATGTATTGCTCTAATCCTTGACTCTTTCCTCTAACATATAGTTCTGAGTTCACATTATACAGATTATCTTTCAGAAACATTTATAAATAGATCAGTGCTTAGTGGTAAAATTGATGACGCGGTGATTCAGCCTTATCTTTAGAGCTTTGGCTGGAGGAAATTGATAATACGAGTGTGTGGGTACAGTGCCGAGCTAACAAAGCCAGCATGTATGAGATGGAGAGCTGCAGCAACTCTCTCATTCCTGTTTAGTCCTCACATTCAGCACCCCACTTCTGCTGCTTCTGGGAAGGGAAGAGTGGGAAGATGCCTTGTCTGTTGTGCTCCAGTCTGAAAAACTGGAGTAGATTTGGTGGTGAGAATGGCACAATTGGCTCAATTCTGGGGAACATTTGCAGGCACTCTGAATCAATTGCTATATTCTAGGCACTGGCTTAGTTGATTGTCTAGTGATGAGTCTGATTTGAAGGCATTACATTTCAAAATAGGTTACTAATCTCAATTTTTGGGGGAAGCTGTTAGGATCTCTATATTAATGTTTCTATTTTAAATTACTGGTGTTCACAATGTTATATTTCTGCCTCCTGCTTTCTAAAGAAGTCTTTTCCCATGCTTGTCTAATGTCTAGCAATAGCAACAGATATCCATAAACACAGGGGAACAAGCTAGTGTGTTTGTATTAGGCTCTAGTTTGGATGTTTTTCTTCTCGCCATCACATAATGGACTCTGGAATTGAACAGGAATTTTCTGTTTTGTCTGGAAGATGTTGATTCATTTCAAATAATATAAAAACAACCCCTTTGGCATAACTGCATCCACGCATTCTTGTAAGGCAGAAGTTTTTAAGGGAAGGTATCATACTACATGCCCTTACCCCACAAAACTTACAGTAGACTAGGGGCTGTGTTTAGATATTCTAGTACAAGAGCCTGCTTCTTCCTATGCTAAGCATGAATTTATGCTCTTAAACCTCAGTTTTCCAAGTAGTCTAAATGAAATTATCTCAGCTTTGAGAATGTGGGTGGTCACTCTCTTAACAGCTTTTGGCTAAAAACCTTTAAGTATCAACTTGGCTTTTCTGTAACATCTCAGATGTTTGCATAAGGCAGGAAAACTGTTTCCCTTGCCATCTCATCCTGAGTATGTCTGTATATCTAGCAGGATTTTGGTCTTGGTGTCCAGCTGTGTAACTTTGTTGTTTGAAAGAAGAAACTTTGTATTCGGTGACTTGACACTGAGCTTTTTAATAATAAATTGCATGATCATGATATCTCCAATCTTTCTGTCAATCTATTCCCTTAATTAAATGACAATTTGTTTCCTTTTGTGCTAAGCCATACTTAGTATTCCCATTTTGTACTTCTGAATTTTCTTTTGGAATCTTAGAAAATAATGAAATAATGATGACAATGGTAATATTTTGAGGGGAAAGGATGGGGCATATTCTCCTCTGTACATGGCTGAAAATGCTAGAAGGTTAAGTGGGCTCACTTAGGGAGAATAAATCCCTGCCCATGGGATAAGTGCTGATTTTTCAGTGAGATTTCAGAAACATTCAGAACCCTGAAATGCTCAGAATTGTTCCAGTTGATATATCTAGCAGCTTTACCAGAAATGAGAACTAGTGTTATTTTTTTCAGAAGTACTACTGTCAAAAATTTTTTTTTTATGTAGAAAAACTTGTGCTTTTTTCTAGTGCTTTCTGGGGGAAAATTCTTACTGCAAAAACTTCACCTATTTCAAAATATCATTTATCATCAAAACCTTTTTTTGGTTGATACCCAAATGTAGCATGGAAAGCACACATGTTTTTTAAGGGAGTAATTAATCATACAAATGATATCAGGACCTCTCACCTTTGTTCTCTTATTTCCTCTCTTCAAATAGCTGTCTGCTCCCTGACCTCCATCTCAGCTGACTGAAAAGCTGTCCTGTTCAACTGTCATCAATTAGCTTTCTGTCACTACACGTAATCCACATATCTTTTTTAAAAAATTATTTTTCTTTCTTTTTTTTTTTCTTGGGTGTTCCTTCTTGTCTTTTCCTTGGTGATTGCTTTTATGAATAAGTGATCTTAGTTTTTTACATTTCTTCTTCGTGACTGTTACAAATTGTCTGTCATCAGACAGTACCAGACTTTAAATATTTAAAAGCTGCAAAACTCTTCTGGTATAATTATTTTGAAATATTAGTTAAAAGGAAATGGATAGGTTACAGAGTGGTAACGCAGGCAATGAATGAAAAAGTTGCTCATTCTTTATGTGAGGAACAACCAGGTAAACTCAATATATTACCCTCTTCGAAGGCAAATGATAGAAAATAATAATTACTCATCTCCACTAAAATCCACCAAAAATTTTGAAAAGCTGTGTACCAGGTTATTCTGTGTCAAGGAACAAAAATTGAAAGATGTCATTTTACAGGAGGTCTTGCACATCTTCTCTTTGAAATTTATAGGTCCTGCGGAGGTATTTTTGAGGTTGGAATGAGGGAAGAAGCAGGCATAAAAATAAAACACATTTAGCAGTTTCCAGTATATTGCTCTAGTCACTATTTGCTTTATTTATGAGCCTATCGGACCCAAATGCACACTCACTCTTACCTGTGACAAACTAGCAAGTGGGATATAAAAATGAAAGATTTTTTCCCTTAGCTGGTGGCTAAGGAATCATTGATCTTCCCTAAACTAACATTAATCTTAGAAAGGCAGTGAAGGGCTTGTAGGTCTGTCATGGAGGTTGAAGGTGGTAAATTGGAAAACAAAAACAAAGATCCTTTTGTCCATATTGTTGAGAATATTTTATAACACTGTGGTTGCCAGTTGATTGTAACTTCTATTTCATTAAAGTTTCATGGTTGGAGCCTAACTGTGCATTCTTTAAAATAATTAGCTTAGGCAGTAGTTTACAACATAATTGATTAGAAAACTAGGTTCCTTTTGCTGCCTGTATCATTAATAGAAACACTCTGATGATCAACTTTTAGAAAATCCTCTGAAATAGTCAATACAACAATTTCCAGTGAGAAATTCTAAAGAAGTGACAGACAGTATCTTATTTTCTTAGCAGATCAAGTAATTTAAAAGAGGAGGCAATTATTTTTTAGCTTTCTGAAATCAAAGTAGCAAGACTTAGGAGCATGGTATGTAGATATTTTGGGGAGTAGGCTGGATGTTGTGATTGCCCTGTCATCTAAATTCCTCCTTCTACATTTCCCAAACCTTAGTTCTGCATGGTGATTTTATATAACCCGTGATGGCTACTTTGTTGTTGCGAAGGACCTGGACTGGTAAAACTTCATTTGGTTCCAGTTAGGACACCGTCTTTGTAACTGGGCCGCTTGTCTAAAAGACATTCAGAAGATGTTAATGTTTTAAAATTTACAAAATGAGTTTGTACATGGTTGATAATTCCATATAACACAGTAAATGCACAGACCTTGCTTTTAGCATAAAAAAAAGTAGAACTTGGCAGCAGCAAATGCAATCACTTTATATGCTCTTTCCTCCACAACGAAAACAAGCCCTCCTCTCTCAGTCCTCCAGATCTGTCACATGGACATAAACACATTCTTCAGTGTCACAGCATACTTCCTCTCTGATTAGTAAAATGTATAGGGAGAAACTTCTTATTCTTCTGTAACTTGAGAACAATCTCTAAAATCTTGCAGTTTTCTCTGACATAAGCCAATGTAACATCTTACTGCTATTTATCTGTAATCCATCCTCTGATAATCGGGATAGCTCATGTTGGTGCATGTAAGAGTGGTTATATACCACATAGCCATGCTCCTTTTTCTGGAAGCATTCATCAGCCATACAGCAGGCTATCGTCGTTGTTACAAAAGGTAAAGGGCTCCCGACTAAACTCTGGACATGCTAGCTGTGTGTCAGAATGAGTGGAAAATGGCTAAGAGCGAATAAAATGCCTCTCATACTTCATCTTTGGCCCTGCTTTGGACAATGGCAGTGTGCCCATTTGATTGTGGATTTACTTATGTTACTAAAGCCTTGCTGATCTTTTATAAATATATACTTTTCAGTTTTGAAGTGTTTGAAACTGTTGTTGCTGTGCAATAAAAGCTGTCACCAACTGTGAAGACTAGCTATCTTTGTATTTTTGAGTGTTGCTTGAGAATTAGATTTGGTTTCCTTTTTATGGTAGGTACTGAATCAGAGGGAGACAATATTGAATCTGAACCACTTCAAAGTTCTATGATTAAGGGGAGACAAAACTTGAACCATTTTTGAGTTCAGCTTTGCAAACAGAATCAAGTAGTTTTCAGAAAAGTTATAGTTCACTAATTTACTCTGTTTTAAAGAGAGAGAAAGCAGACATAGAACCCCATCTTTGAGGGACAGATAAAATTTAACTTCAGGGTTAGCAATTATTGGATGTTACACTTTTTTGACCAAATCCAGTACCTCAGGAAAAATATCTGCAAACATATATCTTTGTATTTTTTTCATGTTTGAATTTTCCTTTTTTCTCCTCTATCAGACTATCCTAATGATTAAGTTTTACACCACAATGAGTTTGAATTGAAATAATTCACTGTTTGCATGCTTATACAGTAAAATGGATCTGCCAAATTATTTTTTAGACAGAAACTGAAAGAGAAGGAAAAGCATGATAGAAATTATATCCTTGTCTAAAGTATCAAGTTACAATCAAAGAAATAAAGAGATTGTGCTTAGTGTTGCCCTTGGATGGATTTTGTAGTTTACACAGCTGCATGGTTCAAGACTATGTCAATGGAGAAAGCCATAGAGGGTTTCCATCGAGAAGGAAAGTGTCTAGGTGAGGTGCTAACCTGGTCACTTTTAAAAACATCTATGCGGCTTACAGATAGATCAAACATCTCTCTTTTCTACACACATTGGAGAAGCCTCCATCCTGATATTTTTCAACAATTTTTTAGTTTTGATTGCAATCATCTTGTCAACTCATGTTCATTTCTGACTCGTAATCTGAGAATGCCTCTTTGCTCTCCCCGTGCAGTGTATGCCTCTTCCCAGTGAAACTGAGGGCTTTAAATTGGGAATAAACTAGGTGATTGCTATTTTGTCTTCCCTGATATTATAATAAGCTGTTGCTTTGATGTTTTGTTTTGTTTGTTTTTTTTTCACCTGACCATTCACTTAGACATCACCAGAAGTCCTCTGTTTACCTTCCACTGAGTTTATTTTAGGTGATGGAGATTATTAACAGTTTCTAGAAACACCTTCCCAATTGCAAGTCCTTATCTTCTATCTTTATTGTAGTTGTCATGATGACAGTACATCTTTTTGACACATTTTAGTATATCGCCTTCATGAAAATCCCATATTAGCTTTTTCTATATTTTTCTATAGTGTGCTATCATAGTGCTGGAATCTGTTTCTTATCCTTCAATACGGAGCAGTGTCCTGACCTGGACTGCTTGTTCTAACAAGTTCTGTCAGGGAGATTTTCTAGACCTTCACTCTAAATTCCCCATGTCTTTCTATTTCAGGTCACTGTTCTAATAGCATCTTTGATTCTCAGTTGCATTAAAAACAGAACCTCACTCCATACACCTTGTTATGGACACACAGATTCCTATTTCTCCCATATATTTGAGTATTTTGCACTTCTAGAACTATCTGTTAATAGACTATACAACAAAAGCAAAACAGCTTCTCGTGGAAATACAGCAGTCAAAGAAAAATAACCAGTTACGTATTCTGTGGTGTGAAAGGCTCTTCATAGAGTTCTTTTGAAAGGGAGGAGAAGCGAGAATTAATTTACTGAATAATATGTTGCAAGTATGAGAGAACAGAACCAATCATTAAAATGAATTGCATCCATATGGTCATTTTAACTGTTTGAGATACAGTGGTGGGCAAAGCTTTACAAACAGTTATTTGTCATTGTGCAGAGGCACGAACATACATGACAAAGAACATGCAATAACAGTGAGTGATCTTTGCCTTGAGGCAAAGAGCAGCACCTGCATGTCCATCAGCTATTTGACTTCTGGTGGGGTGATACAATGCCAGGTGCTCAGAAAAAGCCCTAGGAATGGTTTTCTTCTCAGAAATATAATGCTTCTTTTGGTTCTGTAGTCTGCAGTGAACATCCTAAATGTACTGCCTGAAGAAGAGGGAGGTGTGCCATTCTGAGATGCTAATTAAGTGTTGGGCCTGGGTTAGATAACATTTAAATAACTGGTGAAAGAGTTCATACATAGGCATTGGAGAGGAAGCTTAGCATATTAAAAGATAATAGAGATTAGTAAATGTCTGTATTCAGAAAAGTGAGAATGTTCTGTGGGAGAGTGGTCTTTTTACCACCTGAAGGAAGGAGTGGAGATGGGGAGAAATAGGTGCTTATATTTTAATAGAACTAAAATCCCGTAATAAAATCATGGTCTCTTTGGGCCAGCTATTCTCTGTCCATTCTTTATAACATTTTAATGCCTGAACAGAGTCTGGAGGAAATGGGGAAAGAGCTCAGTATGCATATGTGAAACAAACCCGTGTCAGAGGTATGAATTGAACATGTATAACATGATGATCCTGTCTTCATGTTTCCTTTTGGTTTGAGTACTTCTGGTGCACACCTTCCATATTTTGAAGAATAAAAAAGTGTGATTATTAATGGGGAGAAAATATACTAGAATTATAGAATGCTTAATGCTTGGCAATGTAAATACTCTGAAATTGTTCTGTTAGATACGTGTTAATCACATAATGTACTCAGAGTGAATTTTTATGCCACATATCAATTAAATCTGTCTTCCTGGACTGTAGCTGGAATTCTAGTTAGGTTACTTTGAAATAATAATAATTATTTTGTCTGTTTTGGAATACTGTAAATCAATATTTTCAAGGGGAAAAAAAGCTTTTTAATTGATGAGTTGCAAAGCTTTTCCAGATCTGCCTCTGTGTCTTGGATGTTTCTAAAGCAAATTTTTAATAACAAGAGGAGTATTTGAGATAGTGCATGTTGGGATTTGCTAGTTGTGTAGCAGTGAGGTCCAGAGAAGACAGAGCAGATCCCTAAGGGGTGAGTCTGGAAGACAAAACAGTTTTGGCTGCCTTGCTGTGTGATAGCTGTGTTCTTGTCATAGATGAGTTGCTAAAGCAACCTTGAGCTTATTGATGATCTTTAAATGGTCCAGGTCATTAGAGCTCAGCTGGTAGTCCCACTGGTTTTTGGTCAAGTGCATTTGGTGCTTTTTTGTATAGAAAGTGTTGGGGTTTTTTTTAATGTAGACTTTTAAGGTATTTATTGGTGGCCCATTTCTTAACATGGTAACTTTCTAGGCATGTTATTCAGAAATTGATACAAAGGTAGATCAGCTTTTGGCCTGAACAAAACATGAAAGATTTTTTTACAAAAAATTTTCAAAAAAACCCCAAAATCCTTAAAAATCACAGAAGGACAATCCTTTATATAATGTACTCATTTAAAAGAAAATGAGAGATTGTTACTACTTATTACACTGTAGCATTCTGGGTGATGGCTTAATTGCAAAAGCTTATGTTAAACATTTCCAAGAAATTTGTGTAATGAAATGTTTTCATTTGTCTTAGCTTTCTGTAATATTTTTTTAGGAGATTTAGATAGTAATTAAATCTAGCTCTTCTGTTTCAGAGAAAATAAAGATTTCTCTTCTAAACAAAGCTAATGGTTTTGAGATATTTTCATAGCTGGAATGACACCTAATCTTGAGCCAGGCATTGTGTTATGTGCTGTACAGACTGAATAAAGTCTTTATTCCTGAGCACAGAGAAACAGAGAGCAAGTGGAAGGTAAATCCACACAAGCAGGACCAATATCACTGTGCAAGTGCAAGGATTAGAGGAGAGCGGATGAGAAATCTTTTTGTGGAAGAAAACTGTAAGAAGACAGAAGCTGAGTGGAAATAAAGGAAATGGTTAATACTTCTAACCAATTCATCTCTGGAAGAAATATGTAAAATCCTTTGCAGGGAGGGTGCATTTGAGGAGTCAGTTTTGGAAGAGATCTTCTGTCTGTGGGGAGTCAGTTTAAACTGGGTGAAGTAGAACTGCTCAGCCAGAAATACAACAGAAGCAAGGAAGACAGCAAATAAAGGGCAACTTCACTAAGGGGTGAAGCCAACAGGATAGCAGGAATTGGGACAGAGAGGCTTTGCAGCATAACAGCAAAAGCAGTAGATATGGTCAGGGAGAGACATTCAGTAGTTGATGAATAAGATACTGAGGGCAAAAGAGTACCATATGAACTATGGAATGACACATAAGTAGAAGCTATAGTAATTCAAAGTGAATTCCGAAGAGCAGCACAGTAAGAATAAGGCAAGCCTGATAGTGGGATGACCACATGGCTGACATTTGGCAGAGGTGTTGATGGCAAACTTTGATGAGTACAGGCAATGATAACCTGGGCTCAGAACTGCTCTGTCCTGGCCCACCGGGCTTTTTCCTAGGTGAAAAATTTTATGAGCCACCACAGTCTGCCCACCCATGGAAACTCCTGTAGTGATCAAGGATGATGGAGAGAGCTGATATCTAGGAGCTGACAGCAGTATACAGGAAGAAAAAAGGATGAGAGCTACAGAACTTTCAAAACTTAGAAAGGAGAAACTGAAGAGGAAGAAAGAACTGAAAATGACAGAAGCTTGTATGGAAAACTGCAGTCTGATCCCCAGGCATCCTGCAAAAGAAAATGACAAAAAAATGTTAATTAAATGGAATAATAATGCATATCAATTAATGAACCTCATAATGGGTGCTGGATTTCTTTTATAAATTGTTTTTAAAGTAGGTAATCTGATCTGACATGTACAGCCTTGTTCAGTTACTTTGAATAGCTATCATCTAGGAAGCACAGGTGTGAATTCCTTTTCTGGCTCTTTTTCTTTCTTTTTAGTTACAGAGCTGATTGCAAAGGCTTTTAAAAACTTGACTTCCTCAAAAAAAGGTATTTCTCTGTAATCATTTTGAATACACGATTAATTATTTTCCTGCAGTAAGACACAATATTGAATATAATGTAATTCTGACAGCTTACTGCATGGCTTGTGAATGTTTGCATGTAAGCATTCTCCTCCTAAAATTTCATACATAACAAAGCAGTTCTGATTTCTTTGGGCTTCTAAAGGTGGAAGTCAGCCTGATTGCAAGAACTGGGACAAAGATGTTTTGCAGCTATTACAGCAAAACCAGCAGATATTGTGGGGAAAATACATTCAGTGGTTGAATAGTTGAATTCAGCTGGGCAAAAAGGCACACATTGCATGGGGCATGAAACAGACTTTTTAAGAGTATTAACTTCTATCTTGCCAACTTCCTAATTTTATTTGTATATCAAATGAGCTACGCTTTTAGTAATCTTTTCAGTAGGGAAATCAAGCTACCCTTGTAAAGTCTGAGAAATCTGATAGTTTTCACCATCAGAAAGCACTGCTGACTGCTTCCAAATGTTGAAATAAATTCCAAACAAGAAAATCAAATCCAAGTGCTTTTATTTCATTCTCCTAAAGCATTTAAGGCTACATAGTGTAGGCACATGTATAAATAGAGGTTTTAGTTTCCATTTGGAAAGATTAAAAAGTCTCAGAGAGAACAAGACTCGTGTATAAATCAGTAAATCACTGAAATGTATGCCTATCATAAGCATGAATATTGTCCTTAAGGAGGTGACATTTGGGGATGTAAATGAATGTTAAAGCCTACTTCATTATCCTTATTTTTTGGTCTCCCTTTTATTTTTATTTTTTCAATATGAATCTGACACTGGGTTCTTGGTTGATTCTTTCCACCTCAGCCTAGGTTAAGGACTCCACTCTATGTAATTGCATCCCTATTTCTTAGATGAGGAGGTGAGTGAAAGGGAAATTAAATTACTTTCCTATGTTAACACAAGATGCATATGGACTGAAGTGTGAACTGAACACAAGATGGATGAAAGCATCTCTCCAGGAATATTGTAGCAAAAGTAACCACCAAACTCTCTCATGTTTTGTTTTTCCTTCAGTTATTTATATATAAAATTGGATAGAGCCTTGGGGTAGTCCACAGAACTGTAACAAAATGTTGAGTCATTGTTTCATTTGCCATTCTAAATAAAAATTAAAACTGTTGTTAGCCTGGTATTTTCAACTTAGAAAGCTCTTTTACAACAGAAAGTGAGAAGATGGGAACTCGAGTTAAATTTCTTTGTAGGTTTAGCCTGGAAAGACTTATTCCATTTACGAATAGCTTAGTGACAACTCCAAATTTATGTCGTACTAGAATACATGCAGATATGAAAAGGGCAAAGAAAGGGATTCTTTATCCTGATGAGATGTTTTGATTTACTAGTAGGAATAGGATTAAAGATATATGTCATATCTCCAGACAATTTAATTATACCTGCACTTATTAGATGCAAATAATGATACCGTAACAGCAAATAGTTTCTAAAATGATCTTAGAAGTTGTCATCTTTAAACAGGATTCTCTTGATTGGCAGTCTAGATCTAGAATAATTATTAAATTTAGATTTTTTGGGGGGGGGGGTTGTTGTTTGAGGTGTTTACTAAGATTGTTTGGAATATGTCTAAATCACAGTACTTGCTTTTAGTTTAACTTGTTGAATGATTCGAAAAGCTATTTATTGTTGCTGAACGTGTTTTTAAGTATTAAAATGCTGTAGTCATAGTGGTTTAAGGATATCAGGTAATGTTTGGGGCACAGAGGCAACATCTTTTGTTAGTCCAGTGCTGGAAGAAGGGGGTAAATTTTTCCCCCTACTCAACACCACGAACTGGCTTATTTGGCTTGTGTTCTGACCTCCTGCAGACCTGGTTTGAAAATATTAATCTGATGTTTGCTACAAGAATCATCTAGACACAGGTTTTTATGGTACGAGAACAGAATCTTCGTCACAGCCATGAGTGCCCTGGTGACACTCTGTGGATTGCAGAATGACATCATCAGTGGCGTGCTGTGGGGCACCTCCAGATCAGGAGTGTGCAAAAGCATAGGAAGATGGAGGATGAGGCTAGCTTGGTGCTTTTTGCATTCTGTTGCACAGTCTGTCAAAGATAGATGTTATTTACTGTTTTCTTTTCTGTCTTGTGTTGAATGAATTATTGGGGATTCCTTGCTTCTGAAATGTCACCAGCGGTGCAGGTCCTATTCTTTACATGACAATTATATGGTTAATAGTTGTGGAGCACATACTGAATTTCACTTGCATTCACAATTAATTCAGAATGAGTGCCTGCCACACCTTTACCTGAAGCATAATGAGGAATTTTTGTCTGAATAGATTTTGGATTTCATTGTAATTTGTGTAAAGTGCTTAGTACTTGATTGTAAGTTGTATTCAAATGTTTGGAATGGAAATTTTCTTTCAGAAGGTGTTGATCTGTGGCATAGAACTATGTAATGAATTCTGTTCACTTACTGGGGAGTCATTATTCACATTAAAGAAAATAAACTTTAAATCTGTGCTCAATGCCATAAGTTCTAGAGGAGTGATGAACTGTGACACGAGGCTCTGAATAACTTTAAGCTTAACAGCTGTGAAATTGCATGAAACCACATTTATTTGCATATAAAAAATAGAAGTCTTTGGATATGAATTGGATACATCTGCTACCAAAAGAAATTTCTACAAAAAACATTAAAACAAAATAAATGCAGGCACTCTCCAGAGGAATTTATAAAAACATTAAAAGTATTATCATACTCACTGGGCTGGATTGTTCTCACTTACTGGTTACTTGATTTACCTGGTAAGGGTAATTGCTGGATTTTATGTAGAAAACCATTGAGGTTCAATAACAGAGTGTCATTTCACTGGCTTTCAAAACAACATTATGTAAATACACAGTAATGAGTTCACACCAGGAGAGAGAATTCAATGAGTTTTTTTTTTTTCCTTGATCATATGCATTGTCTAAATTTGAACTCCAGATTTGTTTTTGGCTTGACAAACACATTGTTCTTGATAAACAAGTATTGGGACTTAATGAGTAAGTATGAAGGGTGTAATATCATAGGAGAAACAATGTGAGAATATCAAAATTATTCTGACAGTGAAGTCCTTGCAGCATAAATTTAATGTCTTACACAGAGAGACTCTGTAGGTAGAATGATAATGCTCTTTGATGGTCTAACAGTTTCTCCTCCTCAGAGGTACCTAGTAAAGGAATCTTTGAAATGTTTTGTATCAGCCTTTTTCATATCCCTTGTCAGTTTTAGATGGTTCTTTCTGTTTAGCTAAATGAATTTCAGTCTTGACATATACTCTAAAGTGTGGTTCTACTCCATAAAAATGACACCATTGGGTCTTATATTTACTTTACTTCTGCAACTAAATGTCAAATATATTTGCTGTCAAAGGCATTACTTGATAATTCCTATATCTGAAAACTCAAGCTAGATTGTAAGAGCTGTGTGGTTTTTGTTCTTTTTTTTGTCCATTTTCTCTGATGCAGGAAAAGTTCTACAAGAGAAATTATGCTGCTGAAGTATAGCTGGGCAGCTGTTTGGGTGATGCCCAAGAAGGAAAATAGATGAATATTTTTTCCTTTATCTGGGACAACTATATTTGAGCGTTTGCCATTTAAGCTGAGATATGGATAATTGCCTGTAAGGATAGAATCTGTTCTTCAGTTTGCTTGACTCTGTGTTGGAAAACTAGTGGACATGTATTCCTTCAGCTGCAGAACTGAGTACAGCCTTTGAATGTTCATTACTACTGTGGCCAATTTGCTGTAGACAGAAATCGACTTTAACTCAACCTATGTGCTCTGAGGTTTAATGGCTGTGTACGTCTTCTTGAAAGAAAATCTGTACCCTCATCACTATGTTGCAGACCCTGAAATTCAGGGCACACAGACTTTGGAAATGTTTAATAAAGCAGTCACCTTTTAATTGTTGTTAAAGCACAAAAGATGCACAGAAAAGAAGAACAATCAACATGTACATGCAAAACTAGCCCTTTATTATCCACGTCATTCAAAGAAGCCTTCAGGTTTCAGCCATTCCATTTGTGGGACTATTCCCTTCTCTCCTTCTTTACCTCCCCAGTCTTGTCTTCAGGCTTTCATCTCTTCTGAAAATTTCTTTGTTTGGCTTCAGATCCACTGCGTATGATTTACTGCTTGTATTGACAGTTCACAGTCCAAATTTGGAACACTTTTTCTTCATGGCCCTGGACTGAAGCAAACACACTTACTTTGTGGTGATTCCATTTGGATAGATGGATACTGGGATTAGTGATTCTGGATCATTGCCATTCCTTTATCAGCCCAGAATATTCCAGTGTAATAGGGAGATCAAAAGGCAAAAAGGCAGAAGTGACAGCAAAAATTAAAGCAAATGTTCAGAAAGTAAAATGTGGCTGTATTTTAAGTCCACTTTTAACTTCCTTTAAGAGCTTCCTTTAAGCAGCTGACATTTCTGTTTAGCCTGAATTCTGACTTTTGCATGTAGTTGTGCAATATTTGCTGGAGCTGTGTGGCCACAAATTCGCTGCTGTTGGTGCTTCTGCTGCCTTGGTTACAGAATGAAAATAGTCATAATAATTAATTAGTCACCTTTGCAGAAAGTATATGTTCAAAGTAATATTTCTAAGCATGCTACATCTGCTAATATTTAAAAAAAAGTAGAATGTTTTCCTTAACAGTTATTATGCGTTGTAATAAGAACAGATGTTTTTTAATGAGCATACTGTGTTTTAATGTGTTTGAAAACCAAAGTCATACAACATCTATTTGTACTCGAATGGGTTTTTAAAAGGTACGTTCACTGGGATTTTACAGCATACTTCTTCCTAATATGGATGTTTTGTTCGAGATGTACAGGTTGGAGTTTCCCAAATTTTACTTTGTTTCTTAGAAAGAAAGCATGATTTTGTAAAAATCTGTAACCAAAGCATTCTTGGTATTTCCTATGTTTTAAAAGTGTCAATATACAACAACTGCTACCCTGCCAACATCACTCTGAATAGTACATGATTGTAAATAAAATCAGCGGGTCATAAATAATTAATTTCAGATTGTAACCCTTTCCAGAGGATGTGACATTTTAATGCCCTGATCTTCATCAGACATACTCATTTGGTGATTTGTAAAATTAAATATTCCATCGAATTCATTGACTTTGTTAGAGATAATCTACCTGAAAAATGAGTGGTTAAAAAATATGTTCTGACTTAAAATTTAGATAAAAGAAAATCAGGTCATCATAGGAAAAGGTCACTGATTTAGTAAGCATTCCTGAAATGTAATAGGTAAAGAACATTAGTGGGTTTATTACCTAACAGTTGCAAATTAAAAAATAAATAAATTAAAAAAAGAACCAAACTTAAGTATCCAGCATACCTGAAACCTGGAAAGGTTTATCTGCTGCAGATAAAAAAAGATATAAAGCTGCAGGGTGAGTTTAAGTTTTAGATTAGCATCTTAAGTGAAGATGATTTGTGACAGTTCTCTGACAAAATCTGTATTCTGAGGCTGCTGACTGTCCCTTGTGACCCCTTCTGTGGACCTGACTGGTTCTGGGCTCTGCTCTCCCATTGTTGCGCCTCCTGGTGATCATGAGGTACAGCTGGGAGCCTCTTCATCCAGCCTGCCCAACCTCTGGGGGCTCTTCAGGCTGCCCTGAACACCCCCTGTCATCCTCAGGACCCTCATGGCCAGCCTGGGCACCTCACCTACTCCCATCTTTCCCATGCCTTGTCCTGTTTCCAGCTTGGTGCCCCTGTGTCCACTGGAGTGACCCCTGCAACACCTCTTCCAGAGTCCTCCCCGGGGTTGTGAGCCCGGGAGGGAAGGTCGGGTGGCACTGATGAGCCTTAATGGCCCTGAGGAGATTCACCTGCATCCTCCCCACTCTCCCAGGCCCAGGAGTCCAGTTCAGCTCAGCTAGCAGGAGGCCCCCAACCCTTATCCTTGCTACACTGTGCTGAGCTGGGTCAGCTACTCTCCAGGAAAATAGATTTCAGTGCATGGCTAATGAACATACAAAAATGGTAAGTGCTGGGATTTACTTTATCTGATAAACTTCCTGATTTCAGTGCTCCTCAAGTTAGGCTGACTGTAATGGAACTGATCCTGGTGTCTCCAAAATCCAGAAGTTAATAGATTTCTCCAGACTTCAGAAAGATATGCTGAAAGACAGGTTAAGCTTGTCACAAGATGAACCTTAAAGAGTAAAATTATGTTGCTTAGGTGAAAATCTGTTTGGACAAATATCCAGAACTCTGGCAATGTATCTGAGTTGTTTTAATTTGTGTTGATTATTCAAGTGAAGAATGGTAAATATGCACTGGTCTCTGTGACATCCCTTGTATAACTGGTTATTCAGTATCTTGTATACTTATTCTTGCTTGGGCTGGAGGAAAGAGATGGAAAGCTTGTTCAGCAACTCGTGGAGCTCAGTGTATTTTCTGATCCGTATCCCTTAAAAAATATCCTTTGAGAACAATTTGTTGTTTGGCCAGGTAATACAGCAAGCTCTTAAAACAGACCATCAGTTATAGAACAGATACAAATCAGTAACATTGTCAGGGGGGTGCAGAATTTGTATTCTCGTATTCAGAAAGGCAACAAAATTTGTGTTTTACAGTAAAAAAATTCAATTACATCAACCAAAAAAAAACCCCAAACAAACAAAAAAACATATCACAGGAGTTCCTTTTATTATCTATACAGTTATTTTTTTCCTCTTTCTTGGTTGAGGTTTTCTAGTCCTCTCTTTCCAATATGAAATTCTTTGCATATTTGCCAAAATTGTATTTAAAGCATTGTGTGCTAAATTTGATAACAAATACATTTCAGGGAATTCTTGCCAGCAAAGCTGGCATGTAACAAAGATACTTGTGACTTTACTGCTTTGTGAAAAAGCCCATTTTACCTGGCCTAAGAATTGGTACAGTGATGTCAGTGGCTAAAATAATTGTTTAATATTTACAGGTGAGACCTGTGGAATCAGCTCGAGGTTTGATATTATTTCCACCAGGCACTTAGGGTCAAAGGGTAGCAACCTCAGTACAAACATCTTTGGATAGTTTTTCTGCCTTGGTGAAAAGTTCACATATAAATGCTGCTGGATCGTTGTGTGTATCTTTTTTAAGAATATCTGTGGTGTAACACTAGATGCTGTAAAGGAAGACACTTACAGTATCTGGCAGTGTATTGTCTAATTTCTGGCTCTGTGCTCTTTGAAAGGAATCCAAAAATCAGCAGGCTTTTTTGTGCAGCATATGGAAAGTGATGGGGGCCTTGAAAGGAAAGAGGGAGTCAAGGGGAAATGCTGCTCAAATGACAGAGGAAATAGCTAGAGGTAGCAAAAGAGACACCAAATACTTTATTTCTCTTGGAAACTATCTGATTGTTACATAAGATTTATACAAGCTACAGAAAATAAAGGTTTTTGCATTAGAAATGGATACTGTTTGCTAGAGAACTGGAAGGATCACCCAAGTCACCGAATACAGGGGAGAGGGCTTTTCAGAACAGATCATTCACTTCAATAGTGAGAGTTCAACTGCTTGTTTTCAGCACAACTGCTACCTCATTTTTTTTTCCACCATTTGGTCTTGTCTGATTGATGTTAGTTCAACAGAGGAAGATGCTTATGTTGTTGCTGAAAACATCCAGAAAGAGGCAGCAAAATCCTCACAGCAAGAGATTTATGTTGGACACTGATTTTCATACATGAAGATGCTGTGCTCTTCCAGCATGGACATCTGTCCTGAGAAGTCAGCATCTCCCATAGTTCTTGATCCTGGTCTTGACTTTTCTAGGTATTCTTTTCTCTTCTTGGTTCTGTTGTTAGTTATGAATTAAGAATTATACTGCTACAGGAATGTAATCAAATATACAAGGGGTGCCTGCAATATGTCCAGTCAATGGTTTTGCAGAGTCTTAAACCTTTGAGATCTTGCACCTTTTCACCTTAGGCTTCATTAGTGTTTTTGCACTTGAAGAAGGGTCATGAAGATGGAAATGTGGAGCAGACTGTGGATTACTGTGCTTATTTATCTCCCCTCTTTATCCGTGGAGCTCTGTCTCAGATTCATTGTTGCTCACAGTATAAGAAGGAAGTTATTACTCTCTAATATGAGCTGTAAATTTTCTTCTGAATAACCTATTTATTAAAGGTCTTGTGTGAATGGCACACCTTCCTTTAACACTTTAGCATATTTAGCTGCTTCATTTGTGATGTTTTGACTACATTTTGGGTTTGAACTCGACTCTGTAATGTTTATGTATACTGGTATATATGGAGACTTTCCACAACAGTAAAGTTTGCTTTGCATTTAGTACTTGGAAATACTAAGAGATTTTTTCTTCAAAGCTGAGTGTGTCTCATATATTGTGAATACAGCTACAGGAAACTATTCTCCAGTTGCTGCATAGTTGTTGCTATACATGTCATGTTGGAAGGAACCCTTGATAAATCATACTCTACACAAGCATCTTCACTGTTTAATAATGAACTATGTGCATACTAAGAATTTGAGGTTTGGATTCTGTGGTTCCTTTTGGGTGGCCCATCCACATAAAGTCTTTTCTCAATCTCCTGTATGCAAACAATCTGTTTACTCTGTGAATTATCTGGAATATTTTACAGTGACCCCTGAAAAACTTGTTGCCTCTCATAGCCAATACATATAAACAATAAGGCTTTCTTTATGATTTCTGACTTAGAGGATACATGAATACATGGTTTTGTTCCTAATCTAGACAGGATCAAATTTAGAATCGGGAGATTGGAAGAATGGAATTGACCTATAATTGAAGAATGTGAAATAAAATTCTCATCTTTTTTCTTCCGTGGCATTTACTATCAAGGTTGAGATAACTGAGATTAAACTAGATATCTTATATGAGGGATCATCTGACTTTTATACAGAAATATTTTTAGCTAAATGTTGGTGTGACCTTTATGTGACAGTTCCTCTAAAAACAAGCAAGAGGCAGCAAACCTGTTTCTCTCTTGTTTTTTAAACTAAATCAGTTCTGAGCAGAGACATAACTTTTCTTTCGAGTCAGTTAACTGTCATTTGTAGCAAAATTGTGACTTTTCTAAAGCAACAATGTTTATTTGATACTTGGTTTGTAGAAAAGTAAAATTTTGTTGATTGAGGCAATTGTCTCCGAATGCTTATTTCCAGGCATATTTCTGTAGAGCCAAGGCAGGCAACACCACTTCCTGCCACTTTTTTGCTTCCCTATGCTTCTTTTAAAAGGAGTTTTCTTTATGCGATTCATTTATTCTTTTCTGCAAGAAGTAGGAGTTACTTTTTACCATAGTCACTAGGATTTCCAGTGCTGTCTCCTAAATGTACTTCAATTACATGGAAAGTCCTGGTAGTTTGTTCACCCTGAGGTGGCCCAAGGAAGTGCAAATGTGTCACGTTTCTTTTTTTACGGTCTATTAAGAGTAATAGCATTTGCCCCTTTACAGGAAAGAGAGGAACACGGGACACATGTAGTAATCATAAACATGTTACAAGATATTTCCACATGAAGACTGTGCCTCTAGTTGTAATGTTGCTTTTTGTGCTCCTATAGAACTACCTAGTGTTAAGAAAGCAAATCTTGCTGTAATTGTGTAGGTTGTCAAGCGAAAATAATCACCATCAGTGTAAAATTTTAATTCCTTCATATTGCAGCTCATTCCCAGGAAACTTGCCTAAATGTGAACTGTGTTATAGTGTAATGTTAAGCTACAGTTTACACACAGTAAAATGATGCAGAGAACAGGCATTATACCACCCACAGTTTTAATGCCACATAATGAATGACACATTTCTCATGGGGGTGAGGAGAAGAGAGGCCAGTTGTTTTAAAGCACCAAATCTTGATCCCATTAAAGCCACCAGGAGTCTTGCCATTGAATTTGTTTGCTCCAAGATCTGGATTGTGAACATTGGTAACTGTTCAACTACAGAACAATAGCAAAATAATTTTCAGAATTAAAAAAAAAAGAAACAAAAAAGTGAACCCCCAACAAAACAAGAAAAAAAACACAACAACAAATCAAAGACAACAAGAAAACCCAAACAAAAAAAAAAGTCACCCCCAAAACCCTCTGTGGTAATATCCTCCTATGTTTATTCTGGTTTTTAACTATATAATCATTTATTACTTCATCTCCTAGATTCACAGCTGAAAGTCTATGTATTCAAAGGCTATCTTCACAGAACAGTGATCTTGTCATTAAAGTTGGACAGCAAACAGCCACTACCGCATGCTGCGATCAAGGTGTAGCTATCTTTAATTATATAGGTGAAATACTGTCTCATCACCCACGTTAAGTGAAAGGTGTTGTAAGGATTCTTTATGTTTGCAGAGCAGAAATGTAGGAATGTATCAAAAAACCTGAGTATGCTAAGATTTTTCAAGGTAATTGGTACTTTTTTAGCAGTGAAAGTGTTCTGACAATAGTCAAGTCAAGCAAGTAGCAGGAGTATACTCAGATTTGCTAGAATCTGTGAAATCTTATACATGACTTAACTGATGACTTCTGCTTTCAAATAAGGGTTTAATTGCAGTACATACTTTTACACATGTTATTATAATGGAATGGTTTTGTTAATCTTGTTCACACTACCTAAAATTTTATCCGAAGTTCTAGAAATGTTTTTCTGAGGTGAAAGCAAAAGTGGGGTGGAAAAAGAGTAGGCAAGAAGCTACTGACCTGCAGCAAGACTGGGACAGTGTTAGCAGCAGTTTACTCCCTACGTTTTTACCAGTTGTGCAAAAGATAGTGCCTTCAGCATTCTCTTACCCGCTGGTGACATACTGGTTTTGTTCAGAGAGAAAGTAATTCTCTGCTTTCATTCATCTCTATCTGAATACACTGATGAAATCCAAGGACTAGTGGTAGGAGGTTTTGAGGGGTGTAAACCACACACGTAAATGAAGGAGTAACTTTTTTGTCTTTGTGATAAGTGAATTAGGTTTTTTTCTATATGCAGAGTAGCTTGAAGATAGGAAACAACATGGCATCCATTAGATATTTAAATCTTATGTTTCCAGAGACAGAAAATCAGGATCTGAATGCATCTCTCCCCCTCTTTCTTTTATTACCTAATAAACAGACTTTACAAATAGGTTTATATTTGTGCTGATACGGAAAGGCAGCTTGTCATTCTGTTGCTTAGTTGGCCAAGTAGAAAGATGCAAATAATGCAGATGTTGTATCTCCCCAGATGTATGAAAATGTAAGGTTATGTACCTAATCGGACACGTCTATATTGGAGAGGGCTAGAAAGAAGCAGCACCATCTACTGACTAAAACACATCATTACCAATCCAAATCAGATCTAAATTACAGAGCAATCGGTGTTTGAACAATGTGAATGTAATTTCCAGACCTCCCCTGTTTATTAGCTAAGTAAATAACAATAATCATAGCTTTGGTTATGGGTTCTTATTAAATAATAAGATCTTTCTTTCTCTCGCCCCCCTGTCTCTCTCTGTTGTTTTTTGGGGGGGGGTTGTTGTTTTTTTTTTTTGTTAACCTTTTTTGATTTGCTACAGATTTAAAAGCTGGTCTTGTCAGCTCCCTACCAATTCAGTTCATAGCGAGGACTTCTAAATAGCTACATGGTGATGTTATGTGTAGTTTCTTGGGTTAAGGATGTTGCTTGAGGGATTGGAAACTGCTGTAGTATTTTACATAAATGTTAGGGTGACAGGTAGAAATCTGAAGTTTCAGGTCCTTGAAGATGTTCGTGCACCTAAAGAATACATTGGAAATAGGAGCTGGATACCTTTGGGGAACTGGCCGTGCACAGGGGAGGTTCTCTCTGGCTTTGATGGAGGACTTTGGCAATAAGGAGAACAGGTCTGGCTAAGTGCTCTCCATTCCAGGCTTGTCCTGATCAGCCAATAAAGCTGAATTGTGTAACCTGTGAGAACAGGTTGTCTCCTGTGAACAGCTTTCTTCTTTAGCGTGTGAACAAATACAGGCTGACTCTTGCTGAATTATTTATATATATTTTTTCTTATAAGGACATTTCTTTTTAAAGTGTTTTACAGTTGTACTGTTTGCTTCTGTAGCCCATCGCAACCTGGTGTTTACCTCAAGACAAAGTCCTCTTGTTTTCACTTGTTGGCACTTTCCACTAATGCTGGTAAAAATCTCCAGATCCAGGAAGGTAATATGGATAAGATTGATTTTCAGGGTAAGACTCAAACATCTCATTTAGAACACAGGTAGGAAATGCTTCAATTAAAGAGGTGACTGAAGAAGAAAGAAAAAAAAAAAAAAAAGCCAGAAATTAATTTTAGGTCTTTCTTACACATTACTTAGAACTTTTATTATCTGGTACAGGTCTTCTGACCTTTTAGAAGGTCTTGTATAAAGCACTGTCTTCTGCTTGATGTTCAATCTACATACTTGAGAAAGATAAAGGAATCAATCATGTTGTTTGATGACATGGTCCTTGAAATTATTAGTAAATCTCCCAAATGGATTATATTTAGTCATCAACTACAATTCTGGAAATGTTTTTAGTCCAAGTTGTTTTGTCTGCCCCTTAGAAATGTATCATAACCATTAACTGATATTTTGAAACCATCTCCAGATATGAATGAAAATGGTGAATGAATGAAAATGCTTTTTGAAAGCAAGAGGAGTTATAAATGGAGACTTGAAATCCTGAGAATATTAATGTTTTGCAGTTTTAATCTTGAATGTTAGTATGATAGCCTTTTAAAAATATTCCATTCACAACTACTGTATGTGAATTGTAAATCACCTTTCAGTATTTTATAGGCAGATTCAGATTTCTTTCTACAGCTACTCCCTGGAGAAGCTTTAATTATCCCTGAAGAAACCTTAATGATGATCATCTCCCCACCCTGGGACAGGGAGAAAGAAATGTTTAGGTGCTTCATAAACCCCTTAGACACTGCAGGCACTAGCACTTAGTGTTTGTAAAATACTTTCTGTGATACTTGCCTAAAAGCACGGCTAAAGACTGCATCCTACTCCTCAGGTTATTAGCTAAGATGGTGTTGTACAAGGCTTCTGCATTTACTGAGGTCTAGTTGCTGAAACTTTTATTCAGTCCAAGTAATTTTTTATTAAAAGTTGTGGGGAGTTTGTGGCTTTGTTTAGTAGTGGGGTTTTTTAAATGCAATTAGAATTAGCATATATCTCTAAAGCAGTTAAATTACTTCAGGGAATTAAATTTTCAAACAATTAGAAATTGACTGATGGTGGTCAATATTAGCAAGTTTAAGTTTGGCTCTTAATCTCAGAAGTCTAAACAAAATGCAGGATTTAAATGCTTTAGGAATATTTGTGATCTAGAGCTGTACTTGGTCTCTAGAATAAGTTATTTGCAAACCTAAATACTGGAAACTGAAATCCAAACATCTTCTTTTATTTCTTTGCTCCTTATGCTTTCCTCTTTAAGTGTTAAATAGATTCAGACACTTCTCAAGCTGCAGTCTAGGCTTGCCTGAAAGCATTGGGAGATTTAACAAACTTTTCATCGGACCAGCCTCCAGCTTTTGGTATGTAAACGAGCTGCTGCTTAGTTCTTGTGTTTTACTGTTTTGATATAACAAGGAAAAATTACTTAATTGCCTCCTGAATAAATGAAGTGATGGACAACTCTGAGTCCATGCATTAATTTTCCAAGTAACATTAGCTCATCACAAAGGAGATATAAAATGCTGAGAAAATCCGTTCTTAGCTTACCTACATACAATGCTTTTAGTCTGGAGTTTAGTATAAGTAGTGTTACTAGCCTCGTGCATGTCTTTTGGAACATAAATATCCTTTCCAACATTCTGAGGATTTAGTGTTTCTACAACATTCAGTGTTGTTTTTCATATTCAGTATACATCAAACATTCAGTGTGTGCTTCAAGTTCTCTTTGCAATAAGATTAATCATTTTTAAGGAGTTATTTATGTAATGTAGCATTTGTCTGCCCATAGAATCCAAGGTAAAGCTTCATCCACAATTGTCAGAACATGTGCTTCATGGAAGGGACAATGGCAAAGACTTAAAGAAATCTAAACAAAAAGTGAAATGAAGAAACACAATTATTAATAAAAAAACCACTTGGTGTACCAGTTAGTCTAATTCCCTTCTGCTTTACACGATTGTAATCCCAGAGGAAGCTTTCCCTGGCAGAATTTCAGGGGAAGTCTCATATTTTCACTGTCAGGAAATTCTCTTGAAAAATATCCTTAATTAGGTCAGGATTGACTCAGGTTTCTGACTGCAGATGTCCGTTTTACTTTTTTTATTATTGTCAAAATGTTTATTGCAATCAGTTACATAAAAATTAGAAGAATTTTGAATATACAAGGAGTGATGATGATTTGGAGAGCAGCCTCTTACTCCACAGTATCTACTGAGTTGAAGTTGTTTTCTGCCTTTTAGGGTTCATCTTTTCTGAAATAAATCATTTTCCTTAGCTTTTGGAACAGTCACTAGCAGAAGATGCCTTTTGTAGCTCAAAAATATGCAATTCTTCTACAGCTGAAACATCAGAATCTTTTAAAAAGTAAAGATGGAATTTCTATTGGGCTTGTTTTGATGCCCAAGACCTGCAAATGTCCGTGGACTACTTAAATTCTATATTTGCAAACTCAGATTTATATTTGATGCTTATCATTTTGCAGGTGAAAGGTCTTAAGTCTCCTCCCAGAGGGAAGGAAATTTTGGCAGATCAACAGAACATCTGCCTTTTAAAGGGGGAATGGTGGTGGTGGCGGGGGGGGGTGTTTATCTGGTGTGTAGATGCTTTTGAAGATCATTCCTTAGCTTCCATTCTCCATAAACCCAAGCTCCTAAATACGGTTTCTTAAAGTATCCCCAAGTACATTTTGCTTGATGCAGACTTACTGCCTTTGTGGACACGAGTTCAACTGACAATGGGGGTGTTCTACCTTGCTGCCATTGCTAGGCAAGCTTCATGTTCAAATAAAAGACTTACGTAAAGCCTTAACAGCAGTCTTTAAGCTTCAGAATGCAATGACATACCTTATATTCATATGAAGACAGTTTGGCCATAATCGTAGGAATCCTCTCTGGTTGCTTCACTTCTCGATAACCCAGCCAGATGTGGCAGGGTCATTTTTAACCTTTTCTTTCTCTGAGCACTGTAGCAGCTTTGAGACCACAATGACCTAAAAACTATCACAAAGTAACTCTGACACAAGCACTCACTCTATATTCAGGGCTACTTTATCTTTTGTTTGTTTTACTCGCCTTGTCATTGGTTCCTCCACTCTTTAGTCTA